>ML675603.1:105625121-105671834 GCA_007922155.1 Mesoclemmys tuberculata | reverse complement strand
TAAAATCAGGTGTGGAGATGATTGGGAGATGCCCAGGTAATCTCCACCTAACCAAGAAGGGGAAGATCATCCTGGGATTCCCCAACCTAGTGAGGAGAGGTTTAAACTAAATTCAAAGATGCAAGACAGGTAATAAAAGTCCAAAAGTAGCTATAAAAGGTGACCTTGCCAAAAGGTTGTAAGTTGAGAAGGGAAGTGGAAAATGACACTGGGATCATAGGTGATTCAAGAAGGAAAACAGTGGGGAATCAGCTTAGCCTTTTAGCTGTCTATATACAAAGGCAAGGAACATAACTACAAATACAAGGGAATGCACAGGAAGAACTGGAAGTCTTAGTACACAAGCAAAATGACAACTTAATTGGCATCAGATAGATTTTGGTGGAATAAGTTTCATGACTGGAATATCGGTATAGATGAGTATAACTTGTCCAGGGAGGACTCTTGGCTCCAGCTGTTGACTACTGACTCTGGCTCTGACCCTAGTCCTTGGTGCCTAGTGACCACTATGACCACTAGGCCTGATGTATACTCTGATCACTAGGCTAAACTACCCTCATCCCAGTTACCTGACAAAGGGATATTTAGGTTAGATATTAGGAAAAACTTTCTAACTATAAGTATAGTTAAATACTGGAATAGGTTACCAAGGGAGGTTGTGAAATCTCCATCATTGGAGATTTTGAAGAACAAGCTAGACAAACAACTGTCAGGGGGTAGTCTAAGTTTACTTGGTTTTGCCAAAGCATGGGAGGGAAAGTGGGCTAGATGACCACGCGAGGTCCCTACCAGTCCTACATTTCTATTATTCTATGGAACTAGAACTTCCATGAGGCACTGTGGCAGCACATTAGGACACAGGTTAAAGTTAAACTGCCCCCACAAAAAAACCCTTATGTTTAGTTTGCAAAACCAAAATATTTCAATTTGGGTTGATCTGACCCAAAACAAAATATTTCATTTCAATTATCTGAACAGAAATGCTAAGTTTTAACCAAAAGTTTTCATTTTTGATGTTTCAGGTTAAAAGTCAACATTTTATATGGAAAATATTGACAGAAATGAAATTTCTCTCTTTTTTCATCATTTCCCACAGAAAAGAATTCTGACCAGCTCTAGAACAAATTTCAGTTAGAATTACTACTGAAAGTTGAAGTTGTGTGGAATGCACCCAGAAGATTGTTGTTATCTTTTCCTTGGTCTATTTCTGTATCAGCTCCATAATACGGAAAAGATAGAACAGGTAATCTGTCTTAAAGAAAAAACATTTTCTAATGTTTTACACCTTATTCACAAAAACTGAAAGACCTGTGCTGAACAGATATAGACGTAAAAAAATATTCTTATATGATTGCTAAGACCCGTAAGTGAAACCCTGGCTCCATTTAACTCAATGTAAGTTTTGCTATTGATTTCAACAGGGACATGATTTCACCCAATGAGTTGTTCAAGAGAATTGATTTATGAAAAATTGGCTGCCATTTAACATCTGTTTCAACAGATAGGTTTGTAAACTGACACCTGTGGAGGGAATGTTCTTTGACTTGGAAGTTACAGTGGAAGGTTCCCTGGTTTGTCAGTCATTGTCTCCTCACTATACCTCATCTGGAGGGCTAGCTAGGGCCATGTCTACACCAAGACTTTTTAGCATTCCTCACTCAATCTTGACTCAATCTTTCATTCTTTCTAATTGTTGAAAGGTACGCTTATGCAGATAGGTGCCATACTGATGAAGTATCATTTGTACAATATTAGCAAAAAGCTGCAAAAACTACCTCCTGCTCAGGTTCTGAACTTTACAAATAGCACTGAGATATAGGAAAAATAATTCTTATAAGATTTTCTCCAATATATACTTCCATTAATGTTTTGTAATGTATTTTTCATTCTCAATTATTCCAAAGCACTTCTCAAGCTATACTGTACACAAGTAAAGTTCAGCTATTTCTGGGGTGGAGAATGGTAGGCAATTGGTGCACAACACATTGCACAACAGGGAGAAGGAAATTTAGTTAAAGATACTTGGGCTCTTCTTTTATAAAAGGTTTCATGAGATCTATAATCTCCAAGCCTAGCAGACAGTATCTCAGTTTAGAAGGTTTCATCCGCAAGCTCTTTTTGAGTATTTCAAAACAAGTTTGAAAAGTCTGCAGAATTAAAGGCCCATAAACTGACACATAATGGATGATACTTAGCATACACCAAATGTGTGTCAGTAATGAGGACTGCCACTCAAGAAAGAAATTTTGCTGGACGTTGCAGACTGTCAGCTTTAAAGCTGCGGTTCTGATGCAGACAGCTAATCTACTATGCTCCACAACTCTCCAGTTTGGGGTATCTTAGTACAGAGCTATCCAATTAATTGCTTAAAGCTGTAGTAATGTTATGCATGACAAGCAGGAAAATTGTTCTGATTAGGCAAAAGTGCAGAGTCAGACCTTGGAATAGTGCAGTTGTATTTCCTTATGGATATACAAGCTATAGAAATCAAGACAGCTCTTCCCTTTGAGTGGCTATGAAATATAGACTTGATGCTTTCATTAAAAATCAAGTAAATGGCATTTTTATATCATCCCTGTCACAAAGGGCCACAAAGATGAGAGAGAAATGTCCATTTTGGAATGGCAGGCTTGTAATGAGCTCTCCTCCTTCCTCCACCACTAAATAAATAAATAAGCCTCTGCTATAAATATATGAACAAAGGCAAATGTATTTACAATGTGATAACTGAAAATATAGCCTCTTCTTTTTTCCCTTCCCTTCACTGAGGACTTCCTCCCATCCACTCTTCTTTTCCTAGGACACTGCTTGAATACATTGGTTAGTGGAAATACCTGCTAGTGAGCTCCTCAGACCCATCAATAGAAATCCTGCCAATCATCTGTATTAGAAGGGCATTCAAAACTGATTTATAAATAAATATAAACCAGAAACAGTTATAGCAAAATGAAATGAAATCACCAAAGTACCTTAGATATGAAAGAAAACTCAGCAGAATCTGGGGCATTCCACACAATAGGAGCAAAGAAATAAACATAAATGATGGCTAGCTCTCTGCTCTGACAGCTAGCAGACATCATAAGTGTTGTAGTAAAAGCTGGTTGCAATCACAACATAGAGGCCTTAATGGAGGTAATTTATAAGATAATGAAAAATTAGCTTAAAGAACAGATCAACTTTCCAAAGATCTAACAAAAGTGAAAAATTGCATGAAAATGGAAAATGATTGGACAGGTTAAGCTGGGAAACCCCAAATGGAGCCTGAAGAAAAAAGCAAGACAACAGAAACTGAAAATAAGTTATTAACTGTAGAATCCACTAGAAATATTGATAATAATTGAGGACATTGGAAACTTTTCAAGAAGATGAAATTATGTGCAACTAAATGAGATGCCACTAGCTGTAGAGTACTCTATGGAAACTAGTCCAGGTGGAGGTTAATGGTCTATGTTACTTAGATATTAAAGTTCTGAACCTGCAAAGAGAATCAAATGGGTGGCCCGAAGAGTCCCCACTTCCACAACCTTTTCTTACACTGCCCCCAGGGACTGGATTAGGATCTGTTTGCTTTAATTTACCAACATGATAAAAACAACACTAATCATACCTAGGGTTATTGCAACATTTATTTTTCACAGCCCTAGTAATTACTCCAATTTGGTGAATGTTCCGGGAACCCACCATGGGCTGAAACACCTACAACTCTTCCAGCAAGTGTGTTGTACACTCAGCAATCTGCCAAACACCTAGGAACTGCTGTAACACAGCATTCTTAGCAACTCCCTGCAGTGGGGTCAGGGATAGTAATAAGATTCTGAATATCTCGTACTCATACTACACTTTTACTTTTTGGCCAGTTACAGCTAGAATATGCCTTACCTAATGGATAATTCTTTCAATTAATATAAATCCATGGCATCCTTCTAAAAATTGGTCAGAGGGAGGAAAATAAAATGAAAAAAGTTTGCTGTGAGTAATAACACAAGACAAAAATAACCTAAATCATAATAAAAGTACACATGTTGGAGCTACAGACACTGGGATGAAGGTGCTTCCAAGCAAGGCTCTCTGAAGAAATGATGTGTAACAGCTCAAACAGTTGATGTGAGCAGTTACCCTGGAAAACATTATTTAAAAAAAAAGGGTCAAAATTCTAAAACGCACAGACCCTAGTTACCAAGTACTATAACACTTGGCAATGGATACGAGTAATCCAATACATTGGATCCAATACAAGGATCTGCAAAAGAAACACAGTTCAGGCAAAAACTGGTATTGTTTAGGTTAGAGATTATATTTAATCAAGTATTCCTTTATTACAGAGATTCGGTGTGTAGAGTGACCCATGCTACAGAAGAAGGTTTTCAATTTTCGGTAGAGAGGTCAATTACATTTTGAATTATGGTCCATGGGCCAGGGTATACATTTAGGATTTTAGACTCCCCTCATTCTGTAGCAGATCTCCCACTGATGTCAAAGGGGGTTTGCACAAAAATCAAGGGAATGAATATTCATTAAAAATGAACAATTCTCCCCCATGAATAGCAGGAAAATGAATGGAACAGTTCATTCATTCAAATCTTCACAAATTTTTTCTATAATTATTCATGCAGCACTGGTTTTGCTTTTCTATAGATAGCAGATGCCAACTTTTTTAAGCTAGGTCTTTGGTAGAAGCCATTATGGCTATCATCATTTGAGGAGCTGATGTGGAGATGGGAGAGTATCCAGGAAACAACTGACAAGATGGATTCAAGACTGGATTCAAATAAGGAAAGTATCAGTATACAGCCTCAAGCAGCAGGTGATGCAGATAAAAACTGATTCCAGGAAATCAGAGTAAAAGGTAAAAAAAAAATAACCTACACGTGGGAATAAACGATATGTAAGTAAATTCTAGGGTCGATCGGCTGGATACCAGCATTAGATCTAATTATTTGCAAATTCTGGAAGTCCCTGAAGGATGAAATTCCCTGAATAAGAATAAGTTTTTTAAATGATGTGTAACAAAAAATTGGTGGTCCTCTACCCAGGATAATCCATTGTGTATTGAGAAAATGTATTATGTTAATTTTAGTGAGGGTCCTAATGACTCTTCTGTATACATGACAGTTACATTTTAAAAAAAATTAAGATCCCTGTCTAAAAAAGAGTGAAAGAGACAATATTTTGTCAGTAGGAAAGAAGTACTGTTGGTGTTTTACTTCATGACATGTCTTCACTTTTGCAGCAGCTGTCATAACTTATCATTCAATAACCAGTAACAAATCACATTTATATAATTGTTACTTCATTTTCAAAACTTTTCACACAGCGACACAGTTCAGAAAGTTTCTTAAATGAGATGTAAGCAGTAAATGGAGATTAGAAAAGGAACCTTCATTTGGTAACTGGTACTGGATTGTCTGTGTCACAGAGTTATGTCCTATGATTGCCTCTATTGACCAAGCTGTACTGCTCTGCTATATTTTATCAGTGTGTTTCATTTGAATTTATTTTGCAGTGTTTGGTTCCATCTAAAAACAGTCCGTCTGACTTTTATAGAGCACTGAATAAATTCCTTGTTAATCTTTACAGTCTTTATTCCTTGTATCACAGCAAACCAGAAACTAAATTCACCCTCATGTTCCTCTTGTGTAACAAAGGTTCCACTGGTGGAAAGCATCTACCAGAGGTGCATAGGAGACTGCCGGGAAAAGTGGTCAGTTAGCCTCTCCTTCTCCATGGCCTCTTTTGGAGCTCTGCTGGCTGTGCCCCAAGCAGATTGGAAGCTGTGGGTGGCTCCTGTGCAGGCCATAAATGAATCTAGCCCTCTGCTGGATGAAGCGTTACCTACGCTGGGTTTTGCAAGAGGGAAGCGCAGTTAGTACCAAGATAACTAGCCTGGGGACGTGGCCAGGGTTTTATTAAAACAGCTAAGGGGTTAGCCAGGAGGGATCTGAACTCAAGTGCATTTTCCATTAAAAAAAAAGGAGTTAAGACCAACCAGTTCACAGTTCACAATTGTGGCAGCAGTTACAGAATGGCAGCCTTCAGCAAGCCAGAGGCGTCCATGAACACAGCACAGACGCAGTCCTAGAAACAAATTGTAATGTCCGTTTGTCACAGAATGTAATTCCCAGAAGTAGGGAACAAAGGAGAGAATCAAATGTAGCAAATTTTTCTGACGTTCCTAACTGAAGTGAGGTTCTATACCCTTCTCTATATCATGTCTGTTATAATCACTATTTCCTTGGCAGGTCATTTGAGATGTCAGCCAAATCCCAAAATATTAGTACCTTGAAGTATTATTAGATATTGATCCACAGAAGAAATACAGTGGCAAAATAAATGTTCAGTGAAGCTGTTCTGTTTCTGTGAAATAGACTCTTACAATGGATTGCAGATCTTGTAACTACCTGTGCAGGTATTATAGAGAAGCTTTATGATTGACTAATACAATAGAATGCTTTCATATTTAAAGGTGTTAATCCACTTTGGGCAAGCAAGCAAATACTATTCTCCTTCCTTCCAAGAGCCATTGGCTTGAAATTTAATTATGTGGGGGAAGATGCTAATTTCCTTTTTCCACGGTGTAAAGGGCCCAATAGATCTATTGCCAAAATCACACCTCCTGGGAAACCTGGAAGTTGGCTTGAGTATTTACAACTGTCAACCTTCCTGTAAAAGCAATAGGGCTATTGTTTTCAGGAGGGCATTGGTTTTTGCATGGTTTCCTTTTTGTATTAGCCATGTTATCATATAAAGAGTGTATGAGGTACAATTATCCGCACACTTATCATGGTAACATTTTTGTACTGCATGTGTGCGCACAGTAAGTGTGCACTACTGCTTAAAGACATTGAAAGTCATAGGATATATACATTTTAGGATCAATAAATCTCTGTATGTAAATATAAGCATACTGCACAAATAGTGCTTCAAGTTGCCTGACAATGTAAAATAAATGACAATTTAGAAAGATAATGGTGGCCTAGTTAAAAGGTATAGCATGGGTACTCGAGTTTGAATCCTAAGTTACTTGGGAGCCTTGGGCACCATGTTGGTTTCTTTATTCCCCTTTTTTAAATGATGATAATTATTTCAGATGGGTGTGAAGAACGATGTTAATTTGTTTACCCTAAAATATAAAGCACAGGAACATGAACGCTGGACAATTGTGTGGCCCTGAAATCTGGTTAACAGGTATAGTAAATCAAGGGGATTGTTCACGTGCTTAAGTGCTTTGCAGGATCTTGCCCCAGGTTGTTAATAAATAGCTTGTTTTGCTTCATATTTAGTATCCTGTGGATATAGATGTTAATAGAATAAAATAGGTGTTCCTAACAAATACAAACAGAGGATTAATTTAGTGCAGAGAGGCTTATTTATTTTTTGGAAGTGAGGCTTACAAATTCAAAAGTCT
The DNA here is from genome assembly GCA_007922155.1 of Mesoclemmys tuberculata. Taxonomy (NCBI): domain Eukaryota; kingdom Metazoa; phylum Chordata; order Testudines; family Chelidae; genus Mesoclemmys; species Mesoclemmys tuberculata. The sequence goes on along the minus strand of ML675603.1, from coordinate 105,664,429 downwards.
TAAAACATGACTGAATTTGAGTCCGACTTGAAATCTGACCTGCAGGATTTTGATTGTTTTTGCTCACCAACAAGATATAGATCTCAGCTCTCTGAGCCACACTCTCAATTTGCAATCAAGTCTCCATTATAGACTCTGAACCCATGGAAAACTCTCATTGAGGTAAACAACAGTTATGCCTGAGCCTGAAGAGAAATCTTTAGTGTGGATTCAAAACCAAACTTTGGCCCATAACATTTGTCTGCTCCCCACCTCACCTTCTCACTCTAACATTAATTTGAGCATATGCTGTTATATTGCTAGCATCCATATGGAACAGTTAACCAAGAATATATATGGAACTAATCCTGAAGATAACTTCAGTTTGGGACCAGTGTCAAAGTAGGTCAACCTCAAGAACTAACAACCTTGACAGTGTCCCTTTAATATGTTGATCTGTTTCTGTAAAGCACATTAAGAGGAGTTTAGCGTGAAAGAGGCTACAAATGTGTTTGATATGATATGGCAATAACTGAACATTTTGAGCATAGTAAAGCTGCCGAAGTACATTTGAAACTGCTTTTCTTTACTATCTAAGGGCCCAATTCAATTTAAAAAGAAAAAAAAAAGTCCAGACTTATGCACAGAGGAAGTTGCAGAAAATCTCTTTTTCGGTGACTTCTGCAACCTGATGCACATTTTCCAGTGTGGAATCTACATTTAAAAAAAATAATAAAATCAAGCTCTAATTTAATGTTGTTGTTTATAATTTGCCCCATTGTGCTGGACAAACACACAGGTAGACAATGGTTCTCTGGCCTGAAGATATTAGAACCTAAAATGCTCTGAGTAGCTTCTCCATGCAGTGTGCTAAACTAGTTCTCCCCAGTGGCTGCTGAACCGTGTAGTCTTCCCAGTATCTTACTGCCTGAATTTCTGTTTGATTTTCCTTTTCTGACGTCAAATAAACACATTAAAAATGTAGCCATATAATTGGAGTTTGATTCGGGGGGGAGGGAGAGTAGAAGGGCGGGGGTGCCGTGGACTCTGCATCATGCTTACAGCTATACGAAGGATAACTTTCCCTCCACAGGAAGTTTTTGAAGAGGCATTGAAGAACCATTGCTTTCTTGTTCTATTTTCTGGACTTATTTAAGAGGGTCCTTTAATTTAATATTCCATTGCATGTAGATAAATTCCAGTTGATATTAGACAGGATTCAGCCAATTCTGGATGCAGTTCTCCCTTTACTTGGCTCCTGAAAATAATTTTCTATAAAGCAGATGATACATAATGTATAATGAATCAGTATATCATAAATCTCAGTGCAGGAAACTCATGACTGCTCTTATTGTAAGGCCCTTGGCGTAATAACCTACTTTTTGCTTTGTTTTTGTATGAGCACAATGGGGCCCTGATCCATGACTAGGGCTCCAACACACTACAGTAATACAAATAAATAATAATAGCAAGAAATAAATAACTTTGTAATGCATTCCTCCCCCCCAGTGCTACATATATGCTAAATCAGGAACTCTCAAACTTTACTTATGGAGCGCTGACTGATGGCTTGCAGACAGTTGGCTGGTCACCTGGTGCTGGCCTCCTCCCTGATCCAGTTGCTAAGGGAAAAATACATCTGATACTTCTATATTGCTAGTTTTCCCTATAAACATTTGCTGTAGTTGGCAATGAGCACAACTGGAAGAGGAGGTGGTCTGTGCAACTGGACAGAGGAGAAGAGGTAGTGCTCTAAGTAGCAATCTCTCTATCCACTGTAAAACTTTTGGAAACACCTGTGTTAGATGATCGCAGTTATGTTAACTTGTTTGGATAGCACTGCACTTAAGCCGGTTGATAGGAACGTTTCTTGGATGCCAAAGCAACAGCTTGTTTCATTTATTAGTTTGTGTTTTGAAGAACTCCAGGATTAGAAGACACTTGAAAACTAAAATTCATTCACAGAGCAGTCCTTGATGCATAAGAAAATGAGGAGTGACTTTTTTTGTAATATCATAGAATATATGGCATAAAATGTCATGAGAAACAAAAAAACAAAAAGTCCAAGGTCTATATGCTCAACTATCAGTACAGAGCAAATTGAGAATTTTGCAAAAGGGATCACAAATATTTTTCTTCCACGTAGCCCTAAAAGTATAAAGTATAAATAAATCTGTAATATAAATATAAAAAAAACAAGAACAAGTGGGATATTTGACAGATCCAGTTGAACAGTTTCCACTGCCATGTTATTAACCAAAATATCCTCCAATTTCAGCTTTGATTTATGTTGACGAACTTTTGCCTTTAAAACAAAAAATGTTTTCTGGCATCATAACTTTGCAATAGAGAATAGGAGTTTATCCATTGGTATTCAACATCATTTTCATTGGTTAGTAAATAGAGACAATAATATTTTAACAGCCAAAAGTTAGTTCTTAAAACAATAAATTATTGTTCAGGCTAGTGATATTCCTAGAACAATGTTCTTATTTCTTGCAGCCCCCGAGACCCTTTCGCCAAATACAAAATGAGCTAAGAACAATTATGTTGATGATGACATATGGGGAAATCTGAGTGAATTCCTTTCACCTTCCAAATCTAATTTCATGTTAAGCAATTTTTAAGATGATTTCTGAAACTCTAATTTCCAGCAGGTAAAGCAGGGATGAGATTCTTTAATTGACATTGTACCAAAGACTCTAGTTTCTTCTCTGTACATACTTATTCTCTTGGGCCCGTAACTGTACCTTATTGGAGACCTTTATGGCCAATTTTTTCCCAAATTCACTCCATATTGTTAGAACCTTCTCCATTTTGTTATCAATTTCTGCATATACAATGTATATACTGTGGCAAACTGCCAGCCTCCCCCTGGTGGATCTCGCGCTTTACCTCTGCTTGTGGGCTAGGATGCCCCCAGCTACCTCATCTCTCCTAGTTTTAGAGGAGCTCTGTCTCCTGGCCTGGGAGGGAAACTTCTCCTCCAGCTGCTCCACACCTTCTGGCAGCTTCCCCTCCGTTTGTTCCCTCTCCCTCCTTTAGGGAAGGCAGGGTTTAAAATACCCCTGGCCCCACCCTTCATTGGTCCAGGTGCTTTTAATTGCCCTGCTGTGCCTTCTCTTCTGCCTGCAAGGGTTTTTTTAACCCTTTCGGGCCCTCATACTAGCCCCAGCACACCCTTTTAAAGCCATCCGACCTGACTTTATCACAATACTTTTGGCATGTAATAGGACATATGCTGACTTAAGAACAGAATTTAATGTATTCAGATATTCTGTAGCAATATCCTGATCAAAACTAAGGTAATGGTTTTGGTAGAGTCATATGGATATATTGTTGTATTTCCTCAGGCTGATTCTCTGGTGTTCAGTGCTTTCTGTAGACATTTACACCAGAGTAAAATGGGTGTAAAACACTACCCGGTCAGAATGGCAGCTTTCTGAACACACAGTGCACTTCTGTAAATGTCTCTGCAGCTCTCAACCTTCTATGTGACCTGGTTTGATGGGAAATATTCATCCATAGGCTATTAGAATATTTGAGTCTTTTCCCAGGCATAGTCAACCCAGAATTTTCTGTAGCACATGGAAACCATCATCATGGGTCAAAAATTTAAAATTTACTCCCCGAGCAACTGTCATGTAGTGAAATATTCTATCCCTAAACTGCCAGCTTGACAGGAGAAGACACAATGAAAGAAAATGCAGTGCCACAACAATGGTTTGTATGTATACATCTCTCTCTGCAGCTTTGCTATATAAACCAAAATCATAAGTCAGCTCCCTTTTCCCTGGGACCCTGCCTTTATGTATGGCTGCAGTGTAGGAGTGGCAATGTGCAATGACAACTGCATCCCTGCGGGCGATGGTTTTAACTGGCTGCACCTGCTGGATGTTACATCTGGAAGATCAGAAGTGTTGGCAGGCAGTAGTGGGTAGAGCAGAGGGAAGCCAGCATTTCTGAGCTGCGCAGCCTGGATCTGACATCTACCCTCTGTGAAGAAGCACAAGTATAGGCGGTGGTAGCTATAGTTTGCTTAGTAGTGCTGCCAGAATAATCCTTGAGTTTCGTTGTTTTAACAGAAAGTCCTTCTTTTTTGCTAGCAGTCATGTACTAGCAACTATTAGGACGTGTGCTGTTTGTTCAATGTGTGGAAGTAAGCCAATCATGAAGAAACTGGCGAAGGTCCTAGGAGAACCTCTGCAGTGCTGCGGAGAGATAGACTAGTTTGAAGGATAATACTGTTTTCCTTATTCTAATAAAGTCCTTGTTCATTGTCAGAGAACAGTAAGAGTCAAATTGGGCATAAGATCTGAATGCAAGGAATTGATCATATAGCTCAAAGCCCCATCTAGCTCCTTTTTGAAAGTAGATTAGCACATTTTGCAACATCAGCAACAGACTAGAATCAGTAAATATGCCTTAGCAGAATACAGGCAGGCATGAAACAATCATTCAGCCTTTAAAGAGAGAGAACATTTTTTCTGTTTCTAAGAGCCCTCCTCCACATTCGTGTACTGACTCCATTATTTTATGGTACAAGTTCAGCCTAACCTAATAACTTTCAGTGGGGGTGGGGGAAGAAGGAAGAGTATCTATATGATCTTGAGAAAAAATACACGGCTTAGTTCTTGTTAACCCTTGAGGTTTGCTAAACTGGTACAATATGCAGGAAATAGGCAAGGTATCTTTCAGCGATCTTTCAGCTTCATTGGGCCTGCATAGCCAAAAATCAGCAATGCCTTTCTGCAACACAAAGCCCCTATGTGTTTTTTTTTTAAATCAGTCATGAAGTGAAGAAATGGCATACTGCTAAAGGATAATGACCGAGACTTCTGGCTACGTTAAGCATCTGAGGATGTGCATGTATGCACTTTCACTCACACACAGACAAAAGAATGTAACAAGGACAGGTAAGGATTGTTATGAAATTGTAAATGAACAAACAACAACAAATAAAGTAATAACATAATGAAAAAAATGACAGTACCCAAAGAATAGGATGTTCGAATAAGACAAATGAAAAGCAATTCTTCCTTTTTCGCTCAATATAATCAACTTTATGTGAAAACAAAATCATAATATGAAAAGGGATAAAGGACTAAAGGTCTGAATTCAATTCTGGGGGGTGATTTTTTAATCATAGTTATGAAATGATATATTAATAGGTGAATCCTACAAACAAATGAAGATTATGTAGTTTTGAAAGTGATAACAAAGGCTAATGAAAAAACACAAGTGCCATTGAGAAACAATGGTGGATAGCCAGCTCCAGTGTGGGTGTGACAAAGGTGTTGAGTAGAAGAGAAAGCATGAGTTGACTAAAAGAAGTTCCAAACCCAATTCATTATTTTTTGTGATGCCTCAGATTTCAGCTGTCATGGTTTAGTGTAATCAAAATACAGGTAACAACAAGACATAGAAGCTGGAGGGAAGCCTGAGACTATTTTCACATGAGACACACTAGCTGCCAGCGTGTTAATTGCTGAGAATTATTGCAGAGGAATTACTGGGCTCCAAAAAGGACTCCTCCTTTCATTCCAGCAATTCACAAAACAATGTCAATTACTGAGCCTCATAGCTGGTGACAGGAAGGACCAGTTAGAGTTAAAGTTGCAAAATGTTTGGTACACCGCTATTTTCACACAAACATTACTTTCCAAAATAAACTTGGCTAAAATTTTCCATGACTTCCCAGCATAAAAGGTAAATGTAGCTCATAAGAATGGAGAAAATCCCTTCAGCTGTACTTTTTGTTCAGCAAGGGTAAAAAAAAATTGCTTCTCTTATTTTAGAAAAAAGATCTAATAACCGCCCTTAATAGACAGTATACAACAGAAACAGATGACGTTTGGCATGGAGGATGCAGTGTTGTAGCTGTGTCAGTCCCAGAATATTAGAAGACAAGGCAGGTGAGGTAAAATCCTTTATTGGCCCAGCATTGGTCCAATAAACGGTACTACCTCACCCCCTATCCTCTTTGTCTCTCTAATTTGGCATGGAGATAATTCTCACTGAATTCTAGTGCCTTTGCTTGGTTTGAAAAAACAACAACTGACTTTGCTGTACCAAGTTACAAAATAACATTTGAAAATTCTGTATTTATCATGTGAAGTAGCTTGGGGTTTTGTTTTTTGTTTATCAAAATTATTATTATTTTTCTCTACTAGCAGCACCAGCCACGACTACCTGCTTGTCTGCTTTCCCCACAAACACTTTTGCTCGTGTTCCCATGCCATCCCTTATGAACAGGAAGAATTCTCCATCGAAATTCGTGAAACCATCACCTCTTTTAAATCCTTCTGTAAACATGATGCTCACAAATCACAGCCTTCTGGCCTTGGCTAGGGTTGGAAACCTGTTACTATTAAACAATTACTTATGAACACGTATCCATGCTTACTGTTCCCGTGTCACAAACCCCACCCCACCCCAGTTTGTCTGGTTACCCACCTGTTGCATCTGAGCTCTGAGCTCCTTGGGCAAGGATTGCATTTGTTGTATTAATTTGTACAGAATCTAGTATAATGGGGCTGATTCCTAACTGGGGTGTCTAGCTGCTACTACAGTCTACCTAACAGAGGGTGGGCAAAAAAAACCAAACAGAAACAATAAGGAAAGTTTTGATATTTTTTCAATATTTTATTGAAATCTTTTGCTTGTCAAAAAATGTCAACCAAGTCAATAGCAAGTTGAACCTCCCTCCCCCATTACCTTAACCAAAAAAAAAAAAAGACATTATTCATTGAAAATATTTAGTCTTTTAAATTGAAAATTAAATAGGATTAAAAAAGGTCAATAAATCAAAAGTGGAGAAATTCTGATTAGCAGTTATTATCAGTACTATCATCATCTTGTGTAAATTTGGCTGGTACTGCAGTTGGTGCTATACACTCAGTGTGGCACCTGGTTCCATTAATTTTTGTTTGCCTTCAACACAACCTTTCCCAGTAGGCCAGATATATGTTGTGCTCTAAACCCTCTTGTCTTCTATCTGTAGAGTAACTCTCCATTCCATTTCTGAACGATTTACTTCCACCACTAGGCCAGATTTTAAATTATTTTTCATTGCTAACTTTTTCTTTCCCTTTGTATCATTTGTGGCCTAACCTATTTGACTTTTTCTTTTGTTCCCCAGTTTAGCAACGCTGACATATTGATTTACTCAATAGCAACACTGTCAGGCTTGCAGCTAGTCTTACTAGCTTTTTCCTTTGGACACCACAGGTACTTTACTGGCTTATATAGTAGAGTGTCACCATTAACATACTAGTCCAGTTATTTGGAATAATGCCATTAATGGTTGAAGCGGTTTATAAAGCAGGGTACAGGTATGTATATTCAGGACTACTATTGCTTATTGAACAACTAGACAAGCACTGTTGTCTTAAACTTTTTAAGACGTATATTCTGGATTTTCTGGAATGAGTTCCCTACAGATCCCTGCTACATAAAAAAAAACATGTGGTTTGTGTTGCAGTGGAGCAACAAAAGCAGAAGATGTACAACTAGGCAAATCTGGCACACAGATGTTTTGGATTGGTTTTCTAGCTAGACAATCCACAGCTATTGGTGGGGAATTTTTTTTTTTCCATGGAAATTTTACAGTAAAATATAATTTTGATGTGAATTATCTTTTGTTTTCTTAGATTATGGAAATTCACAATCAGCATTACATAATTTTGCTAGTATTTTGCAAATGTCAACATTAATGTGTGAATTTTTACAGGCAATTATAACAACTTGAGAAAAACTGAAAAAATAAATTATTTCATTTTGCTTGTATAAATGGAGAATCATAGCATTTAAGGCCAGAAGGGATCATCAGATGATCTAGTCTGACGTCTTATACAACAGGCCAACAACACCATCCAAACAGTTGACTGTAATTTTGATACTGTTTTTTATTTTACTTTGTGGGACAAAAGTTATACCCACTGAAGTATCCCTCAGGATATGCTTACACAGGAGCTAGAGGTGCAATTTTCAACACAAGCGGACATACTCTTGCTAGCTCTGATTGAGTCTGATTTCTAAAAACAAAAAATAAAACAAAAACCACTGTTGCTGTAGTGGCACTAGCAGTGAGAAGGGCTAGGCACCCAATGTACCTAGGGTTTCAAGGAGGATTTAACTCAAGGGGGCTAGCTGCTCATGCTGCTACACTTCATTTTTTAGGACACTAGCTCAGTCAGATCTAGCATGGGTATGTCTACCTAACCTGGAAATTACACCTCATAGACAAACTCACTGTCAGACATATCAAATGTCTTTATCCTTGTTGGACAAAGTCAGGCTAACATTTTCAACCTTCAGTACCGAAAATTCTTTTCAGCAACAGTTTGGAGGGAACAGCACCTCTAAAAAATTTAGTTCTTTCATTTGACTGTCTAGAATTAGTTAATTCCCCTTTACCACCACCCTTAACATGAAGCTGTTAACAATTTCCAAATTCCAAATTTGACTTCTAAACGTCAAATTACAAGGAAACGAAACAAGTTGGCTTATAAAGCTTGGTCTTCTTGTGAATGTTACCAGAGAAAGCTTCCAGTTTCCTTTGGTCAAAACTAAAATTTGACTCTTGAGATTCACTCCACCCAGCTGAAAAGTTTATATGTATAAAATTATTAAAAACTATGAGTGACGAATGGAAGTTGTGATCTACTACCAGTCCTTAATTTCTGAGTAGCCTACTCTTGAAGAGGTTAATCTCTCTTACTCATATGTTTGTTCTGCTATTAGAACCATGTACTGAATAAATTGCAGACTAGGCATTTGACTATTCTTATATTACCTTAAAATCCTCATTTGTCTTACTGTTTCTACAATTAATATGTTATGAAGATTTTTAAAGTCATCCTAACAACTCCACACAACAATGTCTAGGTATTATGAAAAAAGAAATTATCAGCACAGATCATGGAAGCAGCAGCAACACTTCACATTCTGTGTTATCACACAGTCATTAAATATTAAAAATACCCAAGACTGTAGTCCTATTTAATGTTTCTGGAGGTTTCATTAAAATTTTCAGAGGAAAGAAGACATTATCTTTATTACTTTAATATCTGAATTTGGGACTGATGATATTTTCCATTAAGAAATATATCCTTTAGGTGTGGAGAGAGGAGGCAGGAAGTAGGCAAGGACTATAAAAAAGAAGAAATCTACTGATTGCCTTCACTTCTTTGATAAGATAGTAAATTTCTTTTTGGGAAATCCAGCATCCAGTTTGGAAATAAAAAGAAATAAAACCTGAATCTGGATGTTAGGAAAAGTGTTACTTTCTGATTTAAATACTTTGCATGGAATAGCTGCCAGTAGTCTAAAATATTTACTGTGGCCATGTTCTGAATATTGTTTTTTATGTTTATGTGGCAAAAAATTATGAGATTTAGGTTTGTCAAAAAAACCCAATTTTTTCCAAAGAGAAAAGGAGTAAGAATCATAGTGTGTCACAATTGTTATTGATCATTAAAACAGCCTGGAATTGATGTGGAAAGGGAAGATGGAAACAGACATAAAAACCTATTAATCACCGGGAAAAGTTAAACAATGAGTCATGGGTGGCAAGATATTTGTAATTTTGCAGGAAATATAACAAATCATGTTAACAATTCTAGTGAGGTCTTACAGGATTTTCTCTGAATTTGTTTCATTCTTTTAAATAAATTATTGTCTTTTCCTTAACAGATTTTCTATAATTAGAGACTATACAAGGAAGATCATTAAATATTAAAATATTTTCATTAGCCTATGGTCATCTTTGAGAGATTTAGGAATGTCTTTTAGGCTGCATTTGTGTCAGTAACAGTTGACTAGCAATGACAAGGGCTCCATGCTGTACACAAGTGGACATGTACTGGAGAAACCTTAAACCTCAGGTGACATGGTGCCACAGAGAGTTTGTGTGTACATCCTGATCTCAGATGCTCAGATCCTGATCTACGTTAGACATGTAAAAATGGTATATTATAGAACACTAAAATCCAGACTCATCTGGTGTAAGGATGAATTCCAATTTACTCAAAAATATGGGTTCCATTGAAAAACCATGCACAGATATTGAATCACCATGCATTTTGAATCATCAGACTATACACCTCAGTATAATCAAGTTTGTTATATAGAATACGTTACTAGAGTTGGTGAGAAGAATTGGCCATCTTAAAATTTTGAAGCTTTAGAGTGGGAAATAAGTGTATGTGGCTCTGTTCCAGATGCACGTTGAGCCCTATCGCAACTCGTTTTCTTTTTATCGCTACAGACAAAAACCAGTGACCAGCCAACCACAAATGAAGTGGAGGCACAATTTGTGGAAGCACCCAAAAGGGCTGGTGCTCATTTGAACTCTCTGAACTACAGATGTTCCCAAGTCATAAAGTCTGAATCATATATCTGAACTTTCTCAAAGTTCAAGGTCTTATCTCAAGCAATTTTGTTTGATCCTATCATGTACAAGCTGTACATGGTAGGTTGCAAGACTGCTACTAACAGTTCAGACTTCTGAATCAGAAATGGACTACCTGTAGAGATATACCAGAGATGTATGTCATCTATAAAATCCTTTATGTACTGCAAGGTATGGAAGAAGTTAGCTTAAATAAGATATGCTACACAGAGCCCACTTAACTTCTGAACTGGATAATACAGTTTAGCATTTCATTACATCTCCACCCATTAAGTTCTACATTGCTGCTATTTTAAAAATTTACACTAGCACGCTATCTTTGAAGTTCAGTACATATAAGTCGGTTAAGTGTCTCTGAATCAGACTGATTTTCTAATTACATGACTCAAATGTATAACAACTGGGTGATCTGGCTGTCCGTTAGTAGCAATGACTGGCTCTGGTTGGTTCAGAATCGTAGAGTCTTATTCTTGTTTTCCATCTTCCATCTGTAGAGTTTGCACTTTTGATTGTTCTTTTTGAGGAACAAACTGTAGATGTTGACAGTTTCTGTTGAACTCACCACTGTTGGTCTTGATTACATATATCTGGATGACAAATTATTTTTCTTTGCAATGGTTAGAGTTATATGTTCTTTTTCTCCATCTAGTTTGACAAGAACATGGTCACCAGGTACTAGGTCTGGCAGTTCTCTACATGGATGTTGTCTGTTATAAAAGTGCTCGGAAGCTCTTTTTGCCTTTTCATCAAATTTGGCTACTCTCTTCATGTCTGGCCACTTCAGAGATAGATTATTTCCCAAGTTCTGAGTTGTCTTACCATCAGAAGTTGTGCTGAACTATATCCAGTAGCCACCCTTTAACTCAGAGAGCAAGAAATAGATCTTCCTGATGTAGGATTTTCTTAGCTTTCTGTACAGTTATTTCAGCCTCTCCATTCACTTGTGGGTAACATGAGCTTCTAGTAATATGATCAAAACAATATTTTATTCAGAATGATTTAAATTCTGCTGCACTGAATTGTGATTCATTGTCCTTTACTAGTTCTGGAATATCAAAGGGAACTTCAATTGCTTGATAACAGTTTGACATGTTATGTTTGTCAAGTACGTTATCATGGTATACCTGGAAAAATGGTTCACTATGACCAGACAATGATGTCCTCTGAATTTATACAAATATGCAGCTAGTCCCTTCCAATGTATGTCTGGTAGAGGTGTTGTCATAAAAGTTTCATTCTGTTGCATTGGTCTGTTCGTTCTAGCAGGTCAAGTTTATATATCATATATACTACACAGCTTCCTTCTAAGAGAGAGACTCCAGAGATTTGTGTTCCATAAGATCCTTTAATGTATTGCAGGTATGGCTGAGGTTAGTTTAAATATAGTAGTAGGTATGTCACACATTGCACCACCTAATGGCTGAATCGTATAATGCAGTTTAGTATTTCATTACAGATTCTATCTTTGGACAGTGCACAATATAAATATTTAATCAAATAAATAAAATAATAATAATATTCCATTACTTGTGCAAATCTGAATGGGAAATCCTGCACAATCAGGTTTCTCTCTAAGATTTCTGGTACTGCTCCTAACTAGGCCAGAAATGCAGCAAATAGTCTTTTGTGGTGTCTCTCATATTACTCTTCCTGGTTCTGACTGGGACCTGAAGTTAAAGGTGTTGCAAATGAGAAATAAAAGTTCACATTGGGTTTGGGGTGAAAGTGCAAGCATTTTTTAAAATCCAAACCGGTTTAGAAATTCTTAATTCTAAATTACTTTCATGTATCACACGTCACAGAACTCTTCAGATTCCTACAGTTAACAATACTGTTCATACTTCAGAAATTCAGAGAGGGATTGATTCAAATAACAAGTAGAATATTTCCTTTTGTCTTATTTATTTTATCTGATTTTAGAAGCCATAGGTCTATCTACTGCATCTGCTGAATTAAAAGAACAAATTTGAATAGTAGCGCATTTTCATACTGTATCTGCTGACATGGTCTGGCCTGAAACAACATGCGACATATTTGAAGTCAATGAGATTGCATGGGATGTAAATCAGGGCAGAATCTTAGGTTTAAACAGAGTCAATTGTTTTCAGACTTGTTTCCGAGTCTCTCTCATAAAGAGATATTAAGACAGGGAAGGAAAAGAAGTGCTGTTTTAAATGCAATTAATGTGCAATTACTTATGTCGTGCTGTGCCCTACAGCTCTGCTGGTGAGCAAAGGGAGAGAAGGTGAAGCAGTTCCCCCTCCTTCATATCATCCTTGTGTGCGGCAGCAGGGTTCAACAGCAGTCATAGCTCTCCCCAAAGCACAGGGCTTTTAAATTTTTTTCTGCCATGCATCCCATAGGATGTAAGAAACAGTGAAGAGGTTACCCAACTGTTAATATGTAACGTTCTGTACTTTTCTATGACCATTTGCATGAGGAAATATGCTATAATGCTATATCCATAGAGGAGGATTCCTGCTGCGATACATATAGTATGCGTTTAAAGATTATTCCTGGCGAATTAGCATGGTTTCTTTCAACTGAAGCCATAAGGTTTTGAGTTTTAGACATGGCTGACCACAGATTGACTTTTACATGATCTAGTTGTCAGCACATATCACACTTGCGAAAAAAATATGGGGTAGGCTTCTGTCTGCTTTTTCACATTTTAAAAACAAAAATATGTTTATGCCATGTGCACGCTGACAGCTGGAACATCAACAGCCAGAGTCAAAGAAACAATACCCAAAGAAACAGTAAAATACCCAAAAGGAAGTTCAAGTCAGCTCTGCTACTGTGGTACTTCAAATGTACTGTTCATTTAGTTTAAAAAACTTAACCAATACAACTCATAGCACTTTTCAGGTGAAGATTTCAAAGTGCTCTACTGATTTTAGGAGCTCTACAGCAGTGGTTATCAACCTGTTTACCATTGTGGGCCACATATGCAGCTCTCTGTGTGTTATGTGGGCTGCATCCACACAATATTACACTACCTGTATGGACCTGAGGATGTCTCATGAGCTGCAGCTGTGTGCTGATTAGGCCACAAGCAGCCCATAGGTTGAGAACCACTGCTCTGCACGGTACATGTGCATATGAACCACTCTGTTCTGCAGTGGAAAATGGCAAAAGTTTAACAGTTGAAAGGAAGTGGCAATTGCATGTTGTTGACTCGGTTCTCCCTTGAAGTTGCAAGGATTATAAATTGCATCCTGCTGTATTTGTGATGAAAGGCGCATGCAGCCCAGGGAAGGCAGTAGTGCGTCTCTTCCGTTGCTCTCTTCTGGGAGATGCTGCAAGAAAGCGCAGCTTGAAAAAATTCCATGGGCTCCAGGGGAACCTGCCAGCACAGACTCCTGTGCTGAAGAAGGGCGAAGTACTGAAACAGTGCATCTTACACCAGCTGGTCCCTTCCCACCCCCAGCCATTTGGTGGGCCGCAGCCCCAATGCCCCTGGCAGGGATGACCTGCACCCTGGAAATCCAAGGAATCACAAATGCTCCAGTTCCCATTGTTCAGGACTTTCCTGCCATGTCATTGCACAGAATGTCTCTGCTCACAACCTCCTTGTGGCAAACTTTGAAATGGAGAAAAGTTAGTCAGTTCAGTGCATGCAAACAGGCCTCGCATTTCGGTTAAAATGAGAAGTAACATTTAAGAAACAGATTCTACCCTCTGGTACAGCTCTACATTATCAGTCAGTTCCTACTGTTCAAACCAGGCAACGCTGCTGAAGTTGGGCTGTGTAACGTTCAAAGCTGATGTATGCCATTGTGAGTCTCGAGTCAGTTTAAGCTCATTCTGCACTGACGTAAATCTTCCTCAGTCTGCTTTGGAGGGTGCCAATACTTTTTGCCGGACAGAGCCACACCCTCTAGACTTCCTTCCCCAAAGGAACTTTGCCTGTTCTCAAGCAGCCCATGTGCAAACCGTGGACCTCAGTGACATATCAGATGTTCTTTCAGAAGGGGCGGGGAGTAATGGATGGGAAGAACTGCAACAGCAAATCGTCAGAGCACTTCTGTCCCTCCTGCCTCTTCCATAGTCCTCATTTCCACGTCCTGGTTTCATTGTTCGTAACTATGAATGGCAATCTCTTACAGTATTAGTAGCGAATAGTGGAAGAAGTAGAAAATCAGGTTTTGGTAATTGTATACACATTTGCAGTGCAGAAGCCACTTTTCTGGCTTGGGGGGGCCCCAATGTGCTAAGTTCTATACAAATACACAGATGCAGCTACTATCCCAAAGCTTAGAAGAGAACTTGCAATTGAATATGAAACCAGACCCAACGAGTGAGTGTTACAAAAAGGTAGGTAGAAAGTGGGGAGGGTGGAGAAAGGCAACTTAAAAAAAATATGTGTGACCCTTCTTGCCAGTCGGAGTCGGCAGCAACAAGGGCCAGGCTCGAGCCCCCACCCACTAACCTGGGACAATTACAAACCACTCCTTGGGTGCCTCTAGAGGCAATGCTTCCCCTCTCACAAGCACAGAGCTGAGTGTAGAAAAGAAACTTAACAAAATGGGGAAAAGTAACCTGGCATTAACTTGGGAAAATGTCACAAGCAGGATTCACGTGCATCAAATCATGAGCAAAACACCCACCCCAGAGCACGTGGGGCAGTTTTCTTTTGCTTCAGGTTCTTAAGTCCAGCAACAAGAAGTTCCTTTGATGAGCCCCTCCCTTCACTGCACCCCACTCACAGGTGTTGTCCTTAGTCAGGGCAGAACCAGAGTCTAGAGGTGCAGCTGCAGAGTTCACCTCCCACCCTGGTTGGGAGGGAAGGGAAAAAAGGTGCCTTGCTTGCTCCACTGTCTGGCTGGTCCATTCTGGCTGCCCTGCCAGTCACTTGCTACTTCTCCGGCCGCCACTCTGCTGGCCTCTCCACCAGTCACCCATTAGCCGTCCTGCTGGTCACCCGCTAGCTGCCCTTCCCCAGCTGCTCCGCTAGCCGATCTGCCAGCCACTCTACTGCACAGCATCGCTTCCTGCTACCACCTGCATCTCTACTACAATCTCTGCAGGTTGGTGTCTTGAGGTTCTCCCCAGCTCTCAACTTTCAGTGAGTCCACTGCAGGGCTGAACCTGGGCGGGAGAACTAGCCCCCAGTAGATGATTGCAGGTCTAGCAACCACTTAATAAACCAGAAGACTTCTAATAGAATCTTAATTAGCTCTCTTTGAACAGAAATTAAACTATGCTAAGGACTCATTAGCAGAACTCACACTTCTAGGCAAGAATTTCTGTTGCAAACCCAATCAACTGTCACAAGTCTCTGGCATCTAAGCCCCTTGCTTAGCCAGTTCGGTTCAGATTATAGTGACCCTTCAATCAGAACAGGCTAAGCAGAGTTCTGCTGCCCTTTGCTCATGCAATAAGGGGGAAAATATTTCATTATCCCTGCACTGAACACTAAAGTGATTTGTAACCTAACAACTACCAAAGGGACCATTTGGGCAAAGCAATCCCATCACGCTCAGCACCTAAGCAGGGTGGGTGTGCTCATGCAAATACCAGCTCAGCAAGAGAGAGTCCCTTCCGACCCTGCTTACATCTGGGAAGTTTCTGTTCTAAAACATTCTGAATTTGTGACTACATTTTGATGTTGTTGTTTCTAGAGAAAGTACACATTTTCCCTCTTTTGGAAAGGGAAGAATGAACTCACTGCATTTTCACTGGATGTTAAGATTCCATACTCTCTTGGCTTGTTTGCTGATGCTGTTTTGTTTCTTTGTTTTGACAGGTATGGACATTTCTGTCGTTTGGATTATTAGGTATGTTATAAATACTGTGATAAATACTGCACTCACATCCGCTTGCACCACTCTCACGGTCCGCAGTGCGAAGTACCCATGGGCAAAACTAAGTTCACTGCAGTAGAGGTAAGGCTATTGTAAGAAGATTAAGATATGATTTTTTCAACTATTTAAACAGATCGTTAATAGTACACTAATGTACATCTTTGTGATCAACACTAAACTGAGGATGCCCCACTTAAAAGTCTGAGGAATTAACTCAGGTTTTGGACTCAGAAATCTAGCATATGGGGATAACTTCATGAACAGGAGACTCCCCAAAATTACCTAAACACTGTTTACTGTGAGAAAGCCTAGAGAAACACGGTCAGTGTCTCAGTGAATAAATTGAGGTCCTCAGCCCAGCTCCTTCACCCCTTATTAAGGGAAGACAAAGGCTGAGTAATCTGTGGAATTTAACAATCCATAGTTTGTTAAAAATTGCAACTCTTTCCGATCCCAATTATTAAATCCAAGCAGCTTGGCTTAAATATAACCTTTAAAGGAAAATGAATCGGGGTATGGTTTGTTTGACTTCTTTATGAAGAAAGCCAAGAAAGGGTTTTTTTCTGCTTTTTGTTACTCTCAAAATGAAGGTCCTGTCTAGGATAAAAGTCTCTATTGTGATTGAAGAACTAGTGAAATGGTGATACCACATGTACCCAGAGAGTGAAATATAAGTAACTGAAATGAAAATGGGTGCATGGGGGAATAGGGTTGAACAAGAAGATTCTACACACACACACTCCCTGCCTCCCTCCAAGGCTGTGGAAAGGTCACTCAGAATAGCCAATTCCACACTTCATGAACTGTAGGGAGAGCAACAACTGTTCACTCCTGCCTCCCTGTATCCCAGGCAGGATGATGGGGGAACTGGGAACCTAGAAGGCATAGGAGTGCTGGCCTCAAAGCTCAGGATCATGGCTCCTCTTCAGCTTCTGGATCCAAGTGCTTCTGAGTTCATGACTCTGGAGCAGCCTGTCAGGCTCCATTGCCTTTCACGGTACATTTTGACTTTTGTTTTTCATTAGAAACCAGACAAAACCACATTTTGGATATCAAAATCCTGCATAAAAGTAATTACCTGTGACAGCTCTACTAGACTGTGTGCTTTTCATTCTGGTAGTGTTTTTCCTAAATCATGAAAAATGTTCAGAGTTTGTACAGACTAGATCTCCGTGGCACGAGTGGGATCCCATGGGTCCCACAGGACCTGCTGCCATAATAGCGGGAGCAGGTAAAGTGTACTTTGTTGCAGGCGGGATTGGGTGGGCAAAAAAACCATACAGTGGTAATTTGCGAGAAAACACTAAATCTCTCATCAAGGTATCAAATAGAATTTCAGCAATGCAAAACAAGTTTTTCTTTTTTAATAAAAGTTTTAATATTTAAATCAAGGGATAGAAAGAGATTTGGTGTCTATTATAACAGGAGTTAAAGTATTTTCAAATGGTTTCAGCAAGATTTGTTTTATTTTTTTAGTGGCAAAACTTGTGTCTGAATTCCATGTATTTACCAAGCATTGCTTGGATTTGTTTGTTTATTTTTAGTAGCATGGGGAAATCTGTCTCTCTTGCTGGAATTGTGGGATCTAAGGTTTTTTGCAGTTGGGAGCAGGATAAAAATGCAAGAAACAATAAGGAAGAAGGTGGAAGTGGGTATTGCGGGGTAGGACCGGAGCAGGATTTTAAAAAAATAGTCCCAGACAGGGCTCTAGTATAGATGTCATGGAAATTGCAATCAGAGCATGGGACACAATTTATACCCATCTATGATAGTCACAACCCTTCCTGTGCATAGCTGATTTGTGACTCAAATTTGGAAAAGCCACATCTCTCCAGCAATTTTCGTATTTCACAAATGTTGTAAATAATACATAATGAATAAATCACAGTGATTTTGATAGAACTAGAGAGAGAGGTTCTAAAAATAAACTCAATCTGAATTTTGCTTAAATTCTTATTTGGATTTCAAATTACATGTAAAAATCCTTCTAAATCTAGTTCAGAGTTACTCTGTGCTTAGGAGGCCTATTTTACACATTTAAAGTTTCTAAGTGGTATGCCGGATGTGAGTAATCAAAGAGATTTCATAGATGAAAGGACCTTAAAATTCCTCAGTGTAGAAAAGTGTTTACTGTGCTGTGGCTGCTGCACATGACATTCCATGCTCAGGTATTTAACTGATGCTCAACAATGACAGCCTTAAACTCTGGTTCGGTATTTAACAGGAATTTATAAATACTCAGCCTGTTAATATGGATATTGCCACATCTGGGTAGTAAATGCAGAAATCACAAAAAAGTCCTGCCAACGCCGAGGCCTGATATTCAATAACTCTGTGGGCAGCTCAAGAGATTGGGCACGTCTTTCCTCTCACTTCTAAGGGTGTGTCGTACTAGGCAGAAACATGAGCCAATGGGCACATTGGAACTATGTAAAATGAGGAAGAAATCACTCCCTCCTAGCAAAGGCACCCGTAAGTGAGAGGAGCTTTGTGAGGAGACCTTCACTGTCAGTTCCAGTCAATTGCCGCTTCAGGTGTGAGGTTTAAGCAGATAAAGAACACGTAGCAAATATATTTCCCAATACAGCAGATCCTGGAAATCTGCAAGTAAAGAAGTTCCCAAACAGGCGGAGACAACCTCATAGAGGGCTGCACTGCTGGCCCCCTGGCTCCCAGCAGCAAATCTCTAGCAGAAACAATGCTGTCACTGGCTGAGTCCACTGTGGCTGTGTAGTAGCAACTTTTACAGGGAATTCCATGGTAATTAATGTTCAATAGACAGCGTAAAATACTTAGGATTCGGGGGAGGTCAGTAAGATTATTCTTTAGGGCAGTCTCAAATCAACAGATTCATTTGATGTAGAAGAGGGTGTGGGGACCTCCATGTCACCTTCTCCCTGCTACATGTGACATGGAGCTCGAAAGTGTTTGAACTGACAACTGAATACAGCTGGCCCAGCACATTTAAAGAAGGTTTTAAGGGAGAGCTTTCCAACTGAGTTGTTGGCTGCAAGGTAGACCCATTGCCTTTGTGAAAGGTATCAGTCACAAACTTTCACCTCTAGTATTAAGTTTCTATTGACCTTTCTTTTCAAGGCTGTCTTCACAAGGAATGGGTAGAAGTAACTACTTGTTTATTCAATGGAAGCTTAGATTCTGATGGGAAGAGGCTTCCCACAAGTCTTCCCCATAGATTTATCACGCAGTGCCTGGCAACCAGGGATGATGCTACAGAGAGGAAATGATCTCCATCCTTTAGACCCACCTCCAAAACCTGCTGGATCCCAGCCACTGCTGTGCAACCGTGGCGGGGCTTACACGGGTCTCAGGAAGGCAGGAAATGATTGTACAGAAACTGTGGGTCCAGGTGTCCATCCAGTTTCAGTCACCTGCTCTCACACTGGTGAAAAGAATAGCATGGGCTTCAGTTATTTTCCTGCATGTACAGATACAATATTTTTGTTAAGTAATTTAACTATTCCTATGAAATATGTATTGACCTGGTGTAGTTCTTATCGAACAGGGCACAGCAACAAGGGTTTACTTTTACAATCATCCCTAATTGAAATGCTACTAGGTAGATTCCAATAAATACTAAGTAGTTTTAAGGGATCTCTAGTAATAAGTAATTACTTCACTTTGTGTTAGTAATGTAAATATTCTGTGCCATTTCTATAAATAACATGCAATTCTTGGTAATTCTGAAGGCAAGCAAATATAATTATTTTCGGTAATTAATAATTAATTAGTATGATTTTCTTATATTAAAAAGGAGAAGACAGGTTGTTGGAATTATGACGTCTTTCCTATTGGGATTGGCACATCAGAGATCAATCAGCAGTTATCAGCTCGTCTCTACTTTCCTCTACTTAAAGTAATTGCACACTCTAGTTCTATTGGTTAAAATGCCTTAAAATTCTGCATTTTTTTAACCAAATAAGCTCAGTTCTAATGCAGTTTTCCTAAGTGCCTTTTATGGCTATATCCTATTTTTAAAAGTGTCTTAGACACTTAGGAGCCTAAATCTCATTGATTTTCAATGAGATTTAAGGCTCCTACGTCATTTTTTTAAAATGGGGCATAACTTTTTAAATCACTTAAGGCAGGATTTTCAAAAGCATTTAGGTGCCTACAGATACAGATGGGAACCTAATGGCATTACTAAAGTAGGTTAGTGCCTGACTCCCATTAAACCAATGGGAGTTAAGCACCTAACTCACTTAGATGCTTTTGTAAATCCCACCAGTATCTTTAGGCACCTAAATACCTTTGAAAATCTAGTCCTGGTGACTGGGAGATGAGTCACAAGACCTCGTGTAGCTTTACTTCTTATACAAATGAATCCCACCCTATCTAGTGACCTTGTAGTTGCATTATTACAGTTTAGCTGGTGCCTTAGTGTGTGAAGTTTAAGCACTTATACTTGATCTGGCATATAGTATGTCTGGGCCTGATTCAACTCCGTCTGAAGTCAATAGAAAGGCTCATGCTGATTTCAGTGGACCTGGATGAGCCCCTGACCAACTGATACATGACCCAAATCCACCTCAACCAGAAGAGAAGCTGACAACACAGCACACAAAAAGTGCCATGTATTAGGCCCATGGAAACTGTGCAATCTAGCTTGAATGTACAGGTGCAAGTGTCAAAGCAAGTATACAAACAAGAGAGAGATGTGTCTAAGGCCCGATCTACACTTACCCTGGCAATTCGGCGGCAGTCGACAGAAGATACGCAAGTGACGTAAATCACTTGCGTATCTCCCGTCGACTTTGCAGCGTCTCCTCCGCGCAACATCCATACTGCGCTGCGTCGAAGGGAACAGCGCTTCCTTCGATGCAGCGCTACTCCGCTTATGGAGGTGGTTTTCCTGCATCACTTCCTGGATCGACTGAGCGCATCTATACAGACCGCTCAGTCAATCCAGAGCAATCCATGTGATGGCGGCGAATTTGCCGCCGCCAGTGTAGATCCAGCCTAAAAAAGAGATAGGAAGATCACCATGTACATGTATTTGTCAGGCAGAGATGGAAGGAAACATTGGGATGGATGGATTGGCTGAGAGTATTTGTGTTTGTGGGTGAATAGAGAAGAGTGAGGGGAACAGAAGGAGTAGGGCAAAACAAAGGAAACAGTGTTTATATTTAAATTTACTCCCTGAAGACTAATCCATTTTTTGGTTGGGATACACAAGGAAAAAAAAGTTTGCCACTGTTACCGTTCCGGAGCTAGGTGCCCCTTTGTGCCCTTTGTGGTATCTATGTGCACTCCCTCAGGTGTCAGGCCTTGTGCCTTAATTCTCCAAAGATGAAATCCCACAATTTTAGATGGGGCTGTATGCTTCAGTGACTTTCTGTCCATTGTGCTTACCCAGCAGATCCAACTGGGGTTAGCACCTGCCATTCTTCCCTTAAGGAGTCTGTGACCACTGGTGAATATCAGGACCAAACAGCCTTCTTAAAACCAGAGCATTGTTCATTTTAACAATAGAAACAAAGCATTTGCAGAAAAAGATTTTTAAAACAGACTGCCTCCATACTTCTGTCTTACCTAAAACCCTGCCATCCCGAAGGTGCCTGCATCTTAATCAGGTTCCTTCAAACAACTCCTCCAACAACTATCCTCTCTTTTGAGAGAGGGTCCCTTTTTAAACTGTTACAGTCCTTTGCATCCTCTCTTTCACAGGCCTGGTCCCTACTTGTCACAACTAATTTTGTAAAAAGGCTGGAGTCAGAAGATAGAATCTCCAAAGCCAGTATTTGAGAATTATCTCGTAACACCTCGTCACTGTATGCTGAAGGATGACTTACCCTGAGCCATTGTTTTCCTGCCTACTTGTTTTTCCTGACAAACGCCTATTAAGCTAAACCAACACATGCATACTGTAAATATCCCAATAACTAGTATATCTCATGTGTATTTTGTGTTCATGAAAGTGAGAGAAATAGCTCTCTAATGAACAATATTGTACAACTGATTCACTGCTACAATGAGGTTCATGCTGAAATTTCATTCATCTCATTGGAGACCCTCTTTAAAATGACAGTATAGAAATTCATCAGATGAGAAGGTGATGGGGGAAATGTTCTGATAAAGTTGAAGATGTGAACAACTAAACTTGGGATATGTCTTGTAATGTTTTAAATTAATATTTAAAAATATGATCAGCCAAATGTCACCTAGATGACACTTTAAAGAGGGGTATTTCAGAAGGTTTTAAAATTACACTTTTTTTTTTCTTAATGCATGGGAAAATGACAATATGTATGTGAAAAAAGAAACAGAAAAGACAATGGTTAAATTGCTGTTATATATAACTGGCTGTCTGTGCACTGCTGAGCAACTAAAAGATACCACTCAATATTCTACACCAACAATTACACATTTTGCCCATTACAGAGGCCCTTGTTAGGACAGTTCTGGAGGGTGGGGTTATCAGGGGATAATCACGCCCTTGGGTATTAGATATATGACTGCATCTCAAATCTTGTAACACCCCAGAGGTGTGATTATCTGCTGTCATGCTTAAATTCTTAATTAAAACAAGAGCCAAGATGCAGATAAGATCTGTGAAAGGATTATGGTCATTCTTGGCTAGACAATGGGATATATGTGTCTTTGGAGTTAAAATTCAGGGGATGGAGTGAACTTGGCAATACTGAGATGTACTCAAATCTAGCTTGTCTTAGTTTTACCTATGACATAACACGACCATTTAAGATGCTCACAGCATACGAGAAGAAACAAACCCCAGAAATCAAATGAAACTCCACAAACTCTGAATTAACCATACAAAATGTGTAGGACCAAAACCATTCAGACACTTCAGCAATTTAATAACACCTCTGAATTTTTAATGAATTAAAATTGTAAACTTCTTTCGGGTTGTAATGGTGCTAAAAGTAAATAAACTGATTCTTGCTGGGGTTATTATTGAAAAAAGTACAAGTGAATGGCAGACACAAAACACTGGCAAAATATGTATTAAATACGGAACTATTGCACTTTCTAAATATTAAGATGGATGTGTGGACAGTGGTATAATTAACAAAGCACTCCGGTGAGTTTTTAACTTAATTTTATTTCATTTTGAACAAATATTAACCTGACTTAAGCTCTTTTGTAAAGGTTACATTTGCATTTAAAAAGAACTTCCAAGGAATTTAACTACAGTTAATTTTAACAAGGCAGCTTCCTGCCTTCACTACTTACCTATTTTTAATTTTTATGAGGCTCTCCTAGCAGTTTTGTAGTTGTTAAGATGAAAGTCTGGATGCATGCATTCTTTACAAGAAAAGAGGAGGAGGTGGAGGAAGAAGAAGAAAGGAAAATAATCAATTTGGTATCAAATTTATTCCAAAGCTGAAAAGTGCATTTTTTTTTCTGATTGTGAAAGAAGACATGCAGGGAGGTCAAAGGTCAAGCAAAGAGGAGACAGTATTGTGTAGGAACTGTCACGCATCACCACCTATTTTGACATGCACAGGGCCGTTTGTTGTCTGTCGAACATGCAAATTAAGTGCCTGCTGTCATAGCTAGCCGATATCTGAAAGTGGAAAATGAGACCACCTGTAACCAGTGAATGGAATGATGGACAAGCATTCATAGCTCGTCATTTCCAACGCCATTCACACCACCTCCGAATTGCATATGACATGTAAAAATCTTTTCTTAATATTCACAACCGGGAAGTTTGGGGAATTATGGAGGCTTCAACTGCTGCATCTAATGGGTTCTCCAAGCAGACAGCTGTGACTGTGTGCTGGCTTGATAATTAGGTGTCCAGGAAGATTTTATGCTATGAATCAGTTAAAAGGGAGAAAAGAAAAAGAAAATAATGGCAAGCAAAACTCACTGGAATGGAAACCATATTAACCCTTGAATATCTGTCCCTGCTTTTACACTTACTGTGAACCCAGATTTGTAAAATCAGATACATAATAATGTGTCTTCTCTTTCCGAGCAGTACTAATTTGCAGCCCTTCTACTTCAGGAAGTTGTGTTCTAATGCACTTTAATGCGTTTAGTTTCCTGAGGAGAACTTGAAAGCTGTACATATAATATGCCAATTTCTAACATAGCTGGAAGCGCAGTCATATGCAGATATTATATACATATATAAATTCTAATAAATGTGTTGCATTGGATTTTAAAAAATAGAGATTCATTGTTGTACTAAATTCATGTTCTATAGCTGGAGTTTGTACATATGAAAACTGAACAGTTTTGCCAGACCTTTCACACTCCTTTTCCAGTTATCTCTGCTCTGTTGGGCCCCTATATGTACTGTATATATTTGTGCCTGGGGCCCCATGCACACTGCGGAAAGCATTTTTGTTAGGGTTCAGAAAAATTATTTTCCTGTTGAGTATTACTTCTGCTTGTTAATTCCAAGCTCCCATTAAAAATATTCGAAGCAGAAATAATTTCTAAAATATTTAAAACTAGGAGAGTTCAGAAACACCCACCTGCACAACCAGCTGAAAAATCCTGTTATTTTAGGCAGACCTTAATTAATTAATGTCAGTGGACTAAGCTTCCCAAACCTAAATCAAAAATTAAACACTTCAGTGTGCTACTTTTGTTCTGTTCTCTGAAAGCCTCTTTCTGGTTAGGCTGGCACTCAGGCAAACACACACACATACAGTAGACAGCCAGTGTTCAGGTTCGTTATTCAGCCTGCTGAAGATGAATCACAACTCAACAGCAGCAGATAATTTATGAATGTTCCCAGGCAAACTTAGAGAGGTTCATGGAGTTCTGTTAAACAAGGACCGCCACCCTGTTCCTGGTCCCTGTGGTGTGATGTTGGCTTCACACAAAGGATAAAATACAACCAGAAAAAATGATGAATACTTTTAAACCAGTTTATCTCATTCACACAACTGGGAAACTTTCCTCATAAAGAGACTTTATACCTGAAAACGTTATTATAGCCTTCTCCCTTTGGTGTACATGCAACAAAACATAACTCACCTGGTGTCCTGACACTCCCAGCTCTGGACCACCTGTTACCCCCCTTTTCCCTCCCACCTCCTTCCCTCTGGGGGGGATCCGAGAGAGGCCAGAGAGGGAAGAAGGGGAGCTGCCCCCAAACTGACAATATTTTTCAAAGAGGGGAGGGGTGAGAAGGAAGGGAGCTTCTGGGGTGACATATTATTCACAGGAGGGTCAGGAAGGAGGGAACAGAAAGAGTTCAGCAGTTCAGGGCCAAAAATGACCCCCTCCCACGTCGTCCCCTCCTTTGAATAATGTGTTGATTCAGCCTCTCCCTCCTCCAACAGTGGCTGAGTTGTAGCAACTGGTGTGGTGGAGCCTAGACTCCAACTATCTATGCTGTGGCTCAACCATTTTTTGATTAAACTTTAAAAAAAAACTAAAAATGCTCCCTAATGTAGAGTAAGCTTACCAAAAAGGGAAAGCTTTGTCAAAGTTACAGGCAACTGAAACTGTGACGGAAATGTTTGGACAGTATTAAGTACAGACAACTAAGGGCCAGATTGCAAAAGATTTACTCCCATTGCTGATCAGTTACTCATACAGATAATCCCCTTGACTTCAGTGGAATTACACATGTCAGAATCAGGCCCTAAATGCATGACCTAATATAGGAGAAGATGCTGTTAGAAAGAAATCATTACAAATGATCATATGTATGTATTATTACTACCCGTACCAATATGTTTCAGATGCTTGATTTATCTTGGGCCAGATTCTGCCTCTTTTACTGATGTTTAGTAATCCAGACTCGGATAAGTGGTTCTACCATAACCTAGGTCACAGTGGCAGAATGCAGCTGTTCCTCAGGAAGTTTTGTGCCTGAATCTCTACAGACCCAATATGTAACTCTGGTTATCTTGGTGAGTATTAACTCATGGGCGTAACCCTGGTAAATGCTCTTCAGCATCAGTATGGATTGTACAGGCTAGTCCTATCTGCTAATTTAAGGAGTGGTATGCTGCAGTCAGTGGGAGATGTTGAGGGCTTATCACTGTTGAAAATCAGGCTACTTACTAAGGTGTGTAATTATGGATTTTGCATCTTAACTTCCAGTCTATATTTTTGAAAATCTTGGCCTATTATTTTGTTTTGTTTTCCTTTATGTTTTTATTTGAAAATCTGATTTTCTCGGAAGAAATATAGATCAAGGATTCAGGACTTCTTTTCTTTTTGGAGATCCCCCAGTAGTGTGACCATAGAGAGGAACATGGGCAGTTCAGCAAATCAAGTTTTCTTTGTTACATATTTGCAGGAGTCCACTCACACTGCTAAAAGACTCTGTCAACCCAAAATTGCAGGGGGACAGCAAATTGAACTTATAATGGAACCCTGGTTCCAAACATAAATTTGAAGAGACCATTGGTCTCACTATAAGAGTTAAATTAACACAGCACAAGGCCCATGCACTGCTTATATCTAAGTCCCACTAAAGCCCTATTTTTAAAAGCTAAGTGAAATATAATCAGTGTATGGGCTGTGTGCTCCATTTGCACAGAGTGAGGTTCACACTAATTGAGCAAACACAGCAACAAGAAATCTCAATTATATTTCCCAATATAATTGCCTAGAAATATTATTATCTAACATTATATGTATCTATCCATGTCTTTATTTATATTGCATAGATAGTTAAAATACTGTAAATTCAGATGTGTACTATCATAAAACATGCCATCAAGTCTGAAATTTGGAAGTTTGTATCCCTGAATTAAAATTCATACTATGCTTCGTGTATGATAATATTCCCACTGATACTAAAATTAATTTATTGAAACCCTTTATAAAAAAATAACCTCCAACAGTGAATCATATACGTACGAAGGAAAAAATGCGCAGTCTCTTGAATTCTCTGTGCCTCACTTTCTGTTTTAGTTTAATTTCTCACTTCACTTTTAGGTGCGGGTTTTATAATAAAGCAATTATTTCCAGATGATTTTATCTAGCTATTTTAGAAATGTTCTCATAGTATAATCTAGAGATTTGTAAAACATATACAGAAGTAAGTCTGGAAGAAAACACAGTGTGACAATAAATTGTCTGTCAAAGATGTCAAAGGAAGTGTACTAGACTAAATAAAACAGTAGGTATTGTGCATAGTGATGAAGTTCTCAAACTGTAGTTTTATGCTGGCAGTTTAAAGTTTCTTACATGCTCTTCTGTTGCAACATTGAATGAGCCAGAGACAGCTGCACCAATTCTACACACTTAGTCAAGGTCAGACACTGTAAATGGAGGACATTCTCTATTTGTCAAGAGAACAATGGAAGGCAATCTAGCCATTCTCAGCTGGGAATGACTGTTAGCTAAATCCATTCAATCAGTAGTAAAATTATGCCTGCCCTTTTTTTGTGTATAGTGGAAAGGGGCAACCTTTCTGGACAATTCAAGTGTAAGAACTAACAAGGCAAAGCAATAGCACAAAACACAATCGTGTTTTAAGTACTGAAAGCATATGTTCATTGACACAAATTAATGTTTTGACACTTGAAGAGATGGAGATAATAATTTCAAAAAGTTTCAGGTAAAAACATAAACCATAGCAAAAACTGGTGTTTTATTACTGATTACACTGTGACTGAATGGTAAAACTTTTGAAAAATAAGCATAAAAAAGTGCATAAAATTCTTTGTTTACTCTGTTTTTAATGACTTTTAAATATATTTTATCATAGCTATACAACAATATAAAATATACAGAGAAAGCAGAGTGGACAAAATCTGTGCAAACACACTTCTCTCAGTATAAGCAAATAACAATAGGCAGAAAATTTAAAAATCAGGTTTTAACATTCCTGCTATCCAAACATTTGCCATTACTACAAGAGAAAATACAGGAAAAAATAAATTTTTAATAACAAGATTATCATTTCATTGATGTGTAGGTTAATGATATTCATTTTACACTTTATCCTTGTCAATTAAATAAAAACAGAAAAGGAATAATAACAGAGAAATGAAGTATAAGAGTATTGAGATACATAAAGGATATGCAGTGATGGGTTTTATGTCATTGTATAAATTATAGAAAGTTATAAAGCTATCAGAAATCATTTCTTAGAAAATAATACATATGTGCAATATGTCATTTTGAGAACTGAGTTTTGCCTGTGTAAATTCATTCACTTATGTGTGCAAGTAATATTGTTTTATAAAGAAATGTGTATTTGTTTGTGTCTACAATTGTGTGCCAACAAATGGATACTGGGGTGAGGCCACTTTAAAAATGGCTTTTTATATGCAGGCTTGTTTTGGTTGTTTTATATTTAAAAAAATGGTTCACAGGGCATTTTAATGATAAAATACAGAATATATGTAGCCCTCTTCACATGAATATGAAAAAACTACTTTCTAAACAAAATCTAGCATGGATATGAATTATACATAGTATACTTTTTATACATGTGGGTAAATTGTATCAAAGGCAGAATATCTTTAAAACAGCTGAGTCAGGAATTCTGAAAATTAAGTAGAGTTGAGGGCACTGACCAGCCTAAGGTATTTCTCTAATTAAAAGCATTGAGGGCCAAATTCTCTCTCCCTGGACACAGCCTGAAAACCAGGTTGCATTTGTGTAGCTTTGCAGGGATCCTGGGAAGAGAGGAAATCACCTTTTAGTAACCTTTGCAGCTATACACTCAGAACCTGCAGCAGCCACGGCAGCCTAGCATGCTCTACCATAGAGGGAGGGAAAATGTGAGGATCCATGTAGTGCTCCATCAGGCTCTTGCTCTTCCGCCACCCCACCCCTATGTCTTTCATTGTTGCTCTTAGGGAGCCACCAAGAACCTGAGTTCTATATTGGAAGTGTAACCACCAGTACTGGCTCTCCACAAGGCTTGCCCCTTTATACAGTGGATCTTCATTGGTACTACTGTCAAGGGATCATCTGCTTCCACAGAGAAAAGGAAAAGATTTGTCTCTAAATTGACTAAATTTGGGGAGGAGGAGGCTGGAGAAAATAATCAGTTTTTCAATTTTGAAAATTGGTACAATGAGGATACACAAAGCAAGAACACTTTGGTTTTAATAGAGATGGACCAAAGCAAGAATCATGTAGTCAAGTGTTCAATTTCAGATGTGTGGGTGGAAGGAGTGAAGGGGTGTGTGTGTCTGAAAGTCTAGAACCAAACTCAGACCTATACTTTTGTTTCAGGGCTACACCCAAAAGTGGAAGGCACTTTGTGAGCAAGCGGCTTTCCCATCCATTTCCTGACATAGTTTGGCCCCTGTCTACTGTGTGCTAACTCCCTTCCTGAGGTTTCCTTTATTGTTGACTTATGTGATATGAAACATACACTTCCTGCCTATGCTGTTTCTGAGTTGGGATGTTTTAAGCATTGGTCTTACAGAATTGCTTTATCCCTGTCCCTATGGTCCCTGCCTCTGGAAGATATTAAAATCATTTTATTTATATCCTGGTTTGGAGCTAATACGATTCACCTGGTCTGTCTGCAAGGGTGAATCAACAAAATATTCTGCCTTTTTATGCAGCATCTTAGACCCTGATATCAGGATGAGTCAGAGGAAAAGCTCATGTCTTTATTAGTGCTGTTTGACAAACAGAGGGAAAAGATCACAATATTTTACTTTGAAATTTGAAAAACATTGATCAACTCTAATCTTGAAGCAACGGTTTAAAACTTGAGACTTTTTTTATAGATCTAGGGCCAGATTCTCAGTTGTGATGTTTTACCTGGTACAGCTTTGTGGCCAAAGGTGGCTTTATGCCTTTTTATACCACACTTGTTTCACATGTTCACCAAGGGCAAGTCATGCATAACCAACCTGATTGCCTTCTATGATGAGATGAGATTGCACCCTCAATAAGTTTGCAGATTACACTAAACTGGGGGGAATGGTGGATATGCTGAAGGGTAGAGATAGGATACAGAGTAACCTAGACAAATTGGAGGATTGGGCCAAACATAATTTGAGGAGATTCAACAAGAAGTGCAGAGTTCTGCACTTAGGACGGAAGAATCCCATGTACTGCTACAGACTGGGGATCAACTGGCTAGGGAGCAGTTCTGCAGAAAAGGACTTGGGGGTAACAGTGGACAAGAAACTGGATATGGGTTAACAGTGTGCCCTGATTGCCGAGAAGGCTAACGACATATTGGACTGCAGCACTAGTGAGGCCACATGTATTTTGTCCAGTTTTGGGCCCCCCATTACAGAAAGGATGTGGACAAATTGAAGAGAGTCCAGAGGCAGGCAACAAAAATTATTAGGAGGCTGAAGAACATGACTTCTGAGAAAATACTGAGGGAACTAGGCTTGTTGACTCTGCAAAAGAGATGAATGAGGGGGGATTTGATAGCAGCTTTTAACTGCCTGAAAGGAGGTTCCAGGGAGGATGGAGCTACGCTGTTCTGAGTGATAATAGATGACAGAACATGGAGCAATGGTCTCAGGTTGCAGTAGGGGAGGTCTAGGTTGGATATTAGGAAAAAGTTTTTCATTAGGAGCATGGTGAAACACTGGAATGGGTTACCTAGAGAGGTGGTGGAATCTCCATTCTTAGAGGTATTTAAGGTGCACCTTGACAAAGCCCTGGCTGGGATGATTTAGTTGGGGTTGGTCCTGCTTTGATCAGGGGGTTGGACTAGATGACCTCCTGCAGCCCCTTCCAACCCTAATCTTCTATAATTCTATGATTACACCAAGACGCACTGGATCTCAAAGACCCATATCTACATTAATGAGTTGATGGAACATAGTTGGGCTCCAAATATACCATCTTTCTCTCAGTCATGCCCTGACAGGTCCCCAGTATTAGGAACTCTAATTTGGTTGGTGCAAACTCTTATACTAGATCTATGCGCTCTGAGGACTCCCTAAGACTGGAAATCCCCAGGTAATGACTTATTCCAACTTTCAAGCTGCTTTGCAATGCAGCAGCAATGCAAAGCATCCAGAAGTGGAGGAGGGGCAAAAATCTGTTCCCCCTTTTCTTGTTACATTTCAATTGCAGCCAAATCCCTTGAGAATAGCCATTCTTGTGAGCATTCAGCTGGCAATGACTGAAATCTCATGGGCATAATCTTACAGGAATAACTGATCTCATGAAGATTCAGCCCTTGTGGACTGAAACCTCATGATCACAGCTGAAGTGATTTCAACACCACTGAATCCAGGCCTGAACCAATAACCTTGATTCAACCTTGAACCCTTTTCCATAACATAGTCTGAATTTGACTGTATCCAAACATCACCTCTTCAGCTCATCTAGAGTTATAATTTTACACACAAACATATATTATACAAGATGTTGTTTTACTGTGTTAACTTTTAGACCATCCCTTTTCCACCTGCTCTGCAGCAGGTCAAAAAAATTATTTAAAGTAAGATAACGTTAGATGATACATGCAATAAAAAAAAAGTCAGATTTGATTGAATGTTTTGTATTTGCACGTTGGGACAGGGATAGAGAACTGCCTTACTATAGTCTAGTTATAAATCCTTATTGGCACTTCATTATCGCATTGTTTACAAAGTCATGAATCCTTGACTAGTTCCTTTATCATATTTCCAATGTCAACTGAATAAATCAGAACAAGAAAATGTCAGACTACAAAGTACTTTTTCTTTCCATTTGGCTGGGTCATGCAGGATAGATGTATTCATTCAAAAATACCTCAGTTCAAGCCTTGCTGCTTTGCAAGTGAACAGGTATTCTCCTTTATCGTTAGTGATTACTTTTCTGTTTTCTACTATGATGTCTTTACTACTGAGGTAAACAAAACTCACAAAATAGAAGTACACACTGAGGCCATGAATACACAGTTTGGAAGGGACCTGATACAGATACAGATGATTTCTGCCTTTCCAGGTAACTGGTGACAAATTAAAATTTCTTACTTTTGTCTACAGTAGTCTTCCTCTTCCCACATCCTTAATGGAATCTTTGCACTACACTTTATCCTCCAGGAAGCGAATAACTAAAAGAGCTGTTATCGAGGCTAATATAAAGTCTTCAGCCTAAAGTCCACTGCCACTGAGAAACTTCCAGAGTAGTGGCCTGGTGCTCCAAATGTAGGGAAAAAATCCTCATGATAATGAAACTTACTCTAGAAATGGAGAGTGATATAACACATGGCTTTGCATTATTCATGGCAGGGGAGAAGGTTGCAACCATCAGGGGGACATGGAGAGCCCAAGAACTTGCAGGGAATTCTAGTGTGTTCTCCACATTTCTTAAGGTAGTCTTAAAGGCATTGAGCAAAAGCCTCAACTGGTGTATATTGTCATCAATCAATTAAGGCTGGGTCTACAGTGACGGCAGCAAATTTTCCGCCGTCAGATCGATTGCTCTGGATCGACTGAGCGGTCTGTATAGACACTTACCATCCTGGTAAGTGGCGCAGCAATGCGTCAAAGGGAACAGTACAGTGTAGAGTGAACGGTGCACAGAGGAGACGCTGCAAGTCGACGGGAGATACGCAAGTGATTTACGTCACTTGCGTATCTTCTGTCGACTGCCGCCGAATTGCAAAGCTACGTGTAGACCGGGCCTAAGTTTGACAATTTACATTGGCAGAGTCAGCTCCTCTGTGCTACTCCCTAGGCTCCTCATCTTTCCACAGTATAGCTGGTTCAGGAGCCTTACTCCTAAGGCATCCCTCTTCCTGGCTGCTCAGTACCAGAGCTGGGAGGGAAATTGTGCAAAACTTTTTCTGAGTGAAAAATGCAGATTTGGCAACAGTGAAACTTTCTGTGAATTTCTGACACCGGATTTATGGTTTATTACAACCATCTACAATTCTCTAGCAACCCTCAGCCCCCAGCTTCCTTCCCTCTCCCTCCCTTCCTTTCTCCCCTAGGACTGGAGGGGTGTTAATGGGCCACTTCACCATGAATGGTCCCTTGATATATGTGTTAACTGCCTACCATACACACCTTGTTCTACCTTGTGTTTAGCTGGGACACTCTGAGTGTGTTTCCCATACTTCAATAAGAGCCTTGTGTCAGTTCAAAAGCTTGTCTCTCCCTCAACAGGAGTTGGTCCAATAAAAGATATTACCTCACCTCCTTGTCTCCCTAATGTTTCATTGTGACATTTTCAAAATGAAACATTTTGAGTTTTTGGTTGAACATGACATTTTGGTTCAAACTTTCCTTTAATTGCATTTTAAAAAAACAAAACATATTTTAAAATGCTTGCAATGAAACCAAAACTTTCAGGTTTGGGGCAAATAAAATGTTTTGGGGTTTTTTTTTTCAGCATTTCAGTTCACCAAAACATTTTTTTAATTGTTTTTGGTTCAACCCTAAAAGGTTTTTTAATTATTATTGTTTTTTCAGAACAATGAGTGCACTAAAAACCCATTATTGGCAAAGCTCTGCTCACCTCTATCCTTACCACAACCAGCACTGAAAACCTAGAGTGGGAGTTTATGCTTACCTTATCAAAGTTATGATGCTCACAAACCTGCATAAATAAACCTAGAGGGAAAGGTTAGCTCAGGCACTAATAAATATATATATTTCCAAGAAATCTTGTAGCAAACAGAGGGAATGCTTGAAAAAGTGGATGAACCACTCTGATGTTATCAAGTACAGTGGAGATCTGTGTGCAGGATTCAGTAGTTTACTCTTCCGGGAGCAAAATTCCCTCAAGCATTTGGGCCCTATCTATTTTGCGAAAAGGGAGCTGTTTGAAAATGGTAATGGATCACACAAAAGAGTCTCTTTCTTCTAACATTGAACAAGGAACTTTATTAGAATAAGAACAACAATAATGTTCCCAGTGCTACTCTGTTCTAGTCACCAATCCATGGCAAATGGGGGGCTCCAACAAACATGTGGGAATTACAGGATTCAGAAAAGAATGTCTCCAGCAGAATTCAAATCTAGATGGTTGTAGCTGTCATTTGAATAAATACTATGAAATGTTCATATGTGAAAAGAAAAATTAAGTATTTAGACCAGATGTTTGCTTTTCATAAATTTTGGAAACCAGTTACATCTGTTAGCTTCATCCTTGCACGCGAAAACTTTTAAGCACCAAAATATTATACATTTTTGGTAGCAGTCTAATTGCATTTTCTTAGCATCTTTAAAATAATATTTTTGAATCAATGTGACAATTTTCCATGTTTGAATTTATGTGTCTACAAGTATGCCATATTTTATATTGGCAAACTTCTCTTTTTGATTTCCTCATTCTTAAAAATAACTTGCCACACGCACACTTTGAAGCCACAATAATTTAGGCTGATGCTCTTGTGAAATGCAATCTATCAAAATATCAGCATTTTACAAAACAGCTGAAGTTGAGAAAAATGGCTTATGAATAGTGTGCTATAAAAACAGAAAACTTGCATTAATAGTGAACATCTATTAATTTACAGTCTGCTTTCATTACAACCTCTAAAATTATTTTCCATGTCACTTTCTCCAAACACTCTTAAAATCCAAATAGAACTATCTCCAGTTAGATCAAAATCTTTTAATAATATTCTCCCTCCCCACCAAGTGCTACTGAATGTTTCCCAATATATGCAGCCAAGCATACTACAAAACATTCAGTACCAAGTATGCCAAGTCAACTGATTTAAAAGACTAATTTTCATATGCTTTAATTTCCAAGTATGGTGTTATGTTAAAGGCTTATGCACCCTGTGGGAAGCAAGGACTAAATTCTCTATGGCAAAATCCCTGATTTCTGCACCACACCTGGGTGGTAAACAAAAAAACCCAACAAAATAACTCTATTAATTTAAAAAACTGAGATTATTATTACTGAATGTTATGCAGTAAGTGCTAATGCAGTCGGTGTCATATCTCTTGTGTCATGTTGTTATTAAATTCCATTTATTTTAGGAGGACTCCCCTTTTGAAGGTTTAA
The DNA here is from genome assembly GCA_007922155.1 of Mesoclemmys tuberculata. Lineage (NCBI taxonomy): Eukaryota > Metazoa > Chordata > Testudines > Chelidae > Mesoclemmys > Mesoclemmys tuberculata. The sequence goes on along the minus strand of ML675603.1, from coordinate 105,629,380 downwards.
TATGCTGCAGAATTTTGTATTGACTATGATTAATTCCACTGTAGAAGTTGTAAAGGGGAAGGTGGATGTTTTGGCTGCTTTTTATAGGTCATTTGGGACTTTGGGCACTTGAGAAGCAAGGGATGTGGTTTGTGGTTTTGGCAACAAGGATTAGGAGCTTTTGGCACCGATGGCAATAAGCTTCTACAAACGTGGATATAATTGGACCTATCACTGTGGATATAATTGGATTTCACTGGTACAAATGAGTATCCAATTGGGCCTTCAGAACCCTGACAACTTGTGATGATACACGACATGGAAAGAACCTAGTTTACCTCTCAGAATCCAGGATGAGTCTGCAGGACTGACCGTGAGGAGGAAAAAAAATCTCTTCACTTGTAAACAGTTCACATTTGCTAGGGAAATCACTGAGGGCTAGACTGTCCCTAGCCTTAACTCAGCTATGCAGAGCAGCAGGGATGGTAAGGATTCTCTTCTGATGCTGTGTCAGGGATGGCAGGACTGCAGCTTGATTGTGCATCTTGCACACGTTTTTCCAAATGATATGCCATATTGCCTGAGTTAAAAGCCTAAGCAACTAGATCAATTTAATTAGACAGAATCAATCCAAGATACCAATACTAATGCATTAGGTACAGAGAGCAAGAGTAATAACTCTGTTAAAACTAGAAATGGGATTAGGTTTAGGCAAGGTTAGAATTAAAGAAGGTTCTGTAAGCAGCTGCAATGGCAGTTGTCACAACATTTTTGTCACAGAATAGTAAAAGTCTCATCAGATCCTCAATTCTAACGGAATTTTAACCATTTTGAGCTGAAATCTTGCAAGAATTACTGTTCTTTCTGGATTTAAATCACATTTAAACTGGAATTGGAATAAAATTTTGAATATTTCAATCCAACTTAAAACCAAAGCTGTATATACATTTTAATGCCTAGATTCAAGTCCAAACCATCTCAAAACATGAAGTAGATGAGATTAGAGATTCTGATTTTGGACCATTTCTACTTAAAACAGGCAGATATGAACTCTCACACAACCACAACATTAGAAATGAGTGAATACTTCCCAAATTATTCTGCTAATATTCATTCAACATTTTAAGCACCTTTGCTTTGACTATTCCTTTCTATTTTGTGTTTAGTTTCTACAAGCATTCTAGGAAACAAATTTAGTAGCAGGAATGTTCACAGAAACTGCTATATTTAAATATTTTTTACAAAAAAAGAATTTAGTATTTACTTCCTATGAATATTATCACTAGAATCCTGATTCTAAGGGGTACGTGCAAGATTTTCAAAAATAACTAAGGATTTTGGTTCCTTCAACTTATGGATGGTTGATATGAGACACTATAAAGGGGGGTTAGGTTTTTAGAGAGCAAGTGCTCAGCACTTTCTGAATCATGAATTTGAAAATTGTGGCCTATGCTCCTCCCATCTGGCAGAAGCAGATCATATGATTTAGGTGATGAGTCTGTGATCAAATATTAAAAATAAACTCCTTGAAAAGGAGGTACAGATTAGAATATTCACAGAAATTATCTGGTGAATAGGTCTGAATAATAAATACATTTGAAAATGTCAGAATTTCCTCTAAAACAATTTGTGAAAAGAAAAATAACAAAATTTGCTGAATAAATTACTAATTGTGAATTAATCCAGCTCAAAGGAACATTTACTGTACCATGGTTGACTGCTATTTCTACTGTAAGCCTACAGCTCCCTCTTTTCTTGAGTGGAAAATATTTACAATGGCAACCCAATAAGCTGGATGTGTGTTTGGGCTGAGGTGGTTGTGAAGGGTCTTGTGAAAAGCATAATATATTGCTTCTTTGATCAAAAGGTCATTCCTAAAATGGTAATGTAAACATATACTGGCCAAGCATAGGTGAGAATTCTTTCATAAATCCAGCAGAAGTTAAACCTGTCACTACTTTCTTTTTATGAGGTTGTTTGAGGAGTGTGGCCTGAGGAAACAATTAAAGGGAGTTATTTTATGACATTATTAGTGCAAAGTTTGTTCAAAGGTGAGCCTATTTGTCATGCCTGATTAGCACCACACATGGAAAAAATGGTAACAAACTGAACTAAATCTGTTTTTAAAAAGATCCAGTCAAATTGATTTGACTTTCACATGTTCAGCCATAGTTCTAGTCTCTTCCAGTTTTTAAACTAGGAGGTTCAGAAAACCAAATTTCATAGTTTGGTTTGTCATTCCCAGTGGTAGAATGATAAACATTTTAAGGTGGGTCTCTACAGTTAATTTTTTTCTTCTTTTATAGCTTGAATGATGTATTTTGCCTTCTAATTACTTTCTGGCCCTACCCTTCACTTCTCTCCTTCTAAGCCATTCAATCAAATTCCTACAACTTCTCCAGTTCTGAGAAAAAGGAACTTCATGCAGAGGAAAAATGTCCCCAGTGACACATATTGTGACAATTAGAGATGGTTAGAACATTTTTGACTAAATTTAATTTGTCAAAGTGTTTTGCAGACACCTATTGGTTTTGAGACAGTTTTCATTGGGTCTTCTCTGGTCAGTTCTGGAGAGAGAAATTCAGAACAGAGATTTTAATTCCAGATCACTCTGAATCAGACACAGCAAGGATTTGAACATGGACTCTATCTTTCTCTCTCCCAAATCGAAAAGCTGATTCAGAAAGCCCAAGGTTCAACCTGACAATAGACATTTCAACAGAATTCTGTTTCACAAAAATGTTTGAAAGGTTTTGTTTTCTTTCAAGTGTGGAATGAAAGACAATTTAGAAACATCGAAAGTTGCCAGAAAATGGAATTGTCCTCTAATCAGCTCTAGTGATAATGTGTGTGTGTTTATGCAGAGGATCTGTCTCTCTTTTATTTCAGACACTTCTGTTAAATAAAGGCTGCCTTTAAAAGGCAACATTACCTGCAGCTACCATACTACAGTATCTGAGATTTATACCGGGGCTTTAAAAGAAAGAAGCAAATCCATATCTCCCAGAGTAAGGAGGGGCAAATTGTATTCTTCTGCTATTTATGATTCTATATCTGGGTTTGGATGACAGGTGCCAGTACACACCCTGCATAACTTTCCCCAGAAATGCTATGGCCCAAATCCCTTAAACTGTCTGTTTCCCCATATGTAGAAAATATATGAGGTATAAAGTGTTAAAGGTCAAATTCTCATGGAAATGTTGAATTGTAATTTACTTCACAAATAGTCTCATAAAAGTGAATGGGACTACTTGTGCAGTAAACTGATACCTAACATGAGTAAGAGTATCAGAATCTGGGCCAAAATTAGAAATAGCAGTTGTGTACTTAATTAACAATGGTATTGTGAGTTAATTAGTTAATGCTCTTACATTTCTTTGAAGATATGAAAAACTTTATTATTATTATTATTGTTGTAATAAAATTTTGAAATGTCTGTCCTTCAGCTACATTCGGAGCTCAAGTCTTTTGATTAATATTGTAAGTAGTATTTATGGACTGAAAATACACTAGCTCAGATCCCCAACGGAGGCCAAATTCAACAAGATATTTAAGGACATATTGTACTTCACTTTAAGAATACATATACCACCATGATTTAAATGGGGCTATTCAAATCTTAAAGTTCCACATGACCTTAAGTACCCTACTGAATGGGGCCTCTGGTACGAATAAGTATAACTCTACTGAAGTCAACAGGACTTTTCTGAAATCCAGTAAATACAAACCTACAGGTCAAAGAGAACAGGACAGTTTGTCTTTTGACAATTAACAATTGATAAGTATTTGTTTCAGATACAAAAAAATTATGTAAGAGTACATGACACTCATTAATTTAAGAAATTGGCAGTCATCTCCTTTGAGGCACCTTTTCCAGGGCTGAGTCATCTGAACCATCACTACATTTTGTATTATCATTTTTCACTTTGGTTTAGGGTCTAGTCCATCATTTTAAGAACTAACTCCATTCACACCTATTATCATCTCATTTCTCTCCTTTATCCTACCTTATCTCTCTTCCCTACCTCACTTTTCTCCCAACATATACATTTACTTGTTTGAATATTTGTGTAGTATTTATACAATCTGAGTGCCTTTCAAGAAATAACAACAAACTTTCTTTCTCTTTCTCATCCCTCCCTCTTTTCCTCCTTCCCACTCTGTGGGAAAAACAGATTGATTAGTGTATAGATTTTCCTTTGTTGGACTATGTTTGTCTATGTCTGTGAGTGAGTGAGTGAGTGAGTGAGTGAGTGAGTGAGTGAGTGAGTGAGTGAGTG
>ML675603.1:105553783-105625111 GCA_007922155.1 Mesoclemmys tuberculata | reverse complement strand
GTGAGTGAGTGAGTGAGTGAGTGAGTGAGTGAGTGAGTGAGTGAGTGTGTTGTGTCTCTAGGGGTATGTGAAGAACTTATATGAGGGAAAACTAAGCCAGGGAAATAAGTTTTGCATTTAGGTTTGAAAATGTGAGATCTGGGGTTATTTTTATTCCATGTAGGAATAAGTACCATAGTTCAGGCTCAGTTGCTGGGAATGTTCAATCTCTCATACTCATGAGCCCCTTCCAACTGGTCAACAGTTTTATTGTCCCAGTGAAATGTAGCTCTCTTGAGAGGTTGTGGCCAAAGCTAGAGTCATGCTCTCTCAGCAAGTCTTTTCTCCACACATTCAACACCAATATATTTTGGTTCAGATACTGACATTCTTAGTTTGGAATCAGAGTTTTTCTTTTCCTATGGGGGCTGCCTGCCAAGAATAACAAGCCACACCTGCCCAACAGAGGCACAGAGATGTGAAGTGGCTTGCCCAAGATTACCCAGCAGGTCCCTAGCAGAGCCAGGAAGAGAACCCAAGTCTCCATCCTGCACCATCTCCCCTGGACCACACTGCCTTCCACAGGTGTCACACATTTTAAAAGTGTGTTTCATTGACAGATGAAATGGTAGATTTCATGATTTTAGGGAATGGTTGGAGGAAAAACAGCACAATAAAAATAATGGATTTCAAGAAGGCAGACTTTAGCAAATTCAGGGAGTTGGTAAACAAGATCCCATGGGAAGCAAGTCTAAGGAGAAAAACAGTTAAAGAGAGTTGGCAGTTTTTCAACCAGACATTATTAAGGGCACAAGAGCAAACTATCCCACTGCGTAGAGAAAGAACATAAGAATATGTGAATGGCCTACTGTGTCAGACCAATGCTCCATCTAGCCCAGTATCTTCTGGCAGTGGCCAATGCTAAGTGCATTCAGAAAGGAAGTATGGCAAGAGATCACCCTCACTTAACCAGGAGACCTTTAATAATCTAAAACTCAAAAAGCAGTCCTACAAAAAGCGGAAACCAGGTCAAATTACAAAGGATGAATATAAACAAATATATATAAATACATATAAATATATAGAGACAAAATTAGAAAGGCCAAGGCAAAATTAAGATTAAATTAGCAAAAGACATAGAGGATAACAAGAAAACTTTTTACAAATACATTAGAAGCATCAGGAAAACCAAGGACAGGTAGTTCTGTTGCTCAGTGAGGGGGGAAAATAACAGAAAATGTGGAAATGGCAAAAGTGCTAAATAACTTTTTTGTTTTAGTTTTCAACAAAAAGGTTAGTAGTGATTGGACATCTAACATAGTGAATGTCAGTGAAAATGAGGTAGGATCAGAGGCTAAAATAAGGAAAGAACAAGTTAAAAATTAATTAGATAAATTAGATGTCTTCAAGCCACTAGGGGCCTGATGAAATACCTCCTAGAATACTCAAGAAGCTGACTGAGACGATATCTGTGCCATTGGTGATTATCTTTGAAAAGTCATGGCAGATGGAAGAGACTCAAGAGGACTGAAAAGAGGAAATATAGTGCCAGTATATAAAAAGGGGAATATGGAATTACGGATTAGTCATCTTAACTTCAGTACAAAGAAAGATAATGGAGCAAATAATTAAACAATCAATTTGCAAATACCTAGAAGATAATAAGGTGATAAGTAACAGTCAACATGGTTTTGTCAAGAACAAATCATGTCAAACCAACGTGATAGCTTTCTTTGACGGGGTAACAAGCCTTGGGGATAGGGGGAAGTAGTAGATGTGGTATAACTTTACTTTAATAAGGCTTTTGACAGTGTCTTGCATGACCTTCTCCTAAACTAAAGAAATACAACCTAGATGGAGCTACCATAAGGTGGGTGCATAACTGGTTGGAAAACCATTCCCAGAGAATAATTATCAGTGGTTCACAGTCAAGCTGGAAGGTCATATTGGGTGGTGTCCTACAGAGATCAGTTATGGGTCTGGTTCTGTTCAATAGCTTTTTCAAAGATTTAGATAACGATGTGACACTGGCTGGATAAGGAGGATCCTTGAGGTGTATTCAGGAGCTCTACACCAATCTCGTGTTGGAGGTGTCATGCTGGCTGGACTGGGAGGGTGGGGGAGGGCATTTATTGTATTATTTGACATCAGTATGTCAAAATCATAGTAATCCATGTGAGAAATGCCATGTCAGGTAGTGTTAGAAAGGCTATGGATATGGTTGATGTATCTTTATTTCAAATTGGGCTGTGTCTAGGCCACTCCTCAGACAGGATGGCTATAACAATAGCCTGATTAACGGCCCATTAAGATATTCACAGGTCCAAGGGGCCCAGGAGGAGAAGCCAGGATATACCTCATGAGTCACCAGGACTTGGTCATGTGACTCTGGACTCCATTTTGGTTCCTGTGAAATTCCACAAGCAGCATGGCAAGGGCCAGAGGACATAAAAGGCTGAGGCACAGAGATCCATTTTTTCTTCAGCAGTGTTCAGCTTTCAGCCACCTATTTACCTCTGGATCAATTCATCTGAAACTGACCTGAAGCTGTGAAACAAAGGACTGAGGCCCATCCAGGTACTGGATGATACCAGAGGGACTATACAAGCCTGCAAACTCCACACGTCTTCTAGAAACCTGATGTGAATGGACTTTCAAATCATTTGTATGTATCTGATTGCTTTAATCCTTTAACATTTCTTATTGTTTGTTCCTTTCTTTTTGTAATAAACTTTTAGTTTTAGTTACTAAAGGATTGGCTGGCAGTGTGGTATTTTGGGTAAGATCCAAATTTATATTGATCTGGTGCTGTGGCTGGCCCTTTGGAGTCAGGGGGAACCTTTCTGGTAAAGAGCATGTAAAGGAGCAGCCAAATATACAACCAATGCATATATAAAAATAAGAATTGACCTACCCATCTGAGATTGTTGATGGCTAGCAGGCCTCCTCTGTCCTCTGGTTTCTTTTGCACTGTTTCATTGAGAAATGTCAGATTTCTCTGTGGACCTCCTGAGGAAATAGAGTCAAACGATCAGGGGACCTGAAGAAACTGTATGTGATGGAGCCCAAATATTCCACTTGAAACGCAAAATTCAGCACAAAAAAGCTACATGGACAGCAGGAAGAACAAGTCGCTTTTTCTAACACAAAGTTTGCCTGATTTGAGCTTCTCAGTGTTTCTACCTATTTTTTCAAGTTTTCAGTTTTGCAAGGCCGAATTCTATTACAGATCAGTAACAAAAGTATCTAGAATACTTCTGAAATGTTCTGTTTACTTTGTTACACAATACTGGGTTAGATCTAGTATAATTATCTAACTCATTGTTCCTGAAAATTATCTCCAAAATATTTTTTATGTTTTCTGTGGCTGAAGTTCAAATATCCTCGTCTCCATTAATCATGACATTTTTGCATGGAAAAACCAACAAATGGACAACATAAGCACTATCCTCAGCATTCATTTATTTCTTGGAATCTAATGAGAAAGCTACTAACCCTAACCTTAACCAGCTTTGGAACATTGACTTTATGCTGATAATGAAGGAGTCAAACTGTCTCTTTCATCTTAATTTTGATTACTGTGTAGCAGTGTACAGTAGTCAACAAATGTATTGCTCCTGTATAAATATAATCCACATCTCAGCTCTCTTGTTATACTGTACTTTGTTACTTCAGTTTTCATACTGACTGTTTTATGTCCAGGACTCCAAAAATAATTACTTTTCTTAAAATAAATCATCTTATAATGAAAAGAATGAAAGATGTTTATAATCATGTTATTAGACGTTCAAAAATGCTACCTATTAATCAGTAATGTCATCATAAAAATTCTGGTGAAAGTCAGTATGCACTTGGAAAAACAAACAGTTCCGAAAAACATTTGATTGCTTTCAGTCCTTTACACTTCACTGCAAAGGAATCTAAAAAGTGAAATTCATCTCCCACCTGTAACCATGCTATTTTGCTATTATGCCATTGCTGAATGTATTTCAGCTTCTTACAAACATATTTTTAAATAATTCAAGTATTTTAAAAGCCAAGTAGGTAGATAAAACAGCCTAATCGTTTGGTCATTCAAAAATAAGTTTGTGTTTAAATAAATAATAGTGAATGCAGAGCACTGAAACACCCATTTAACCTGTGAATTAAAAGGTTATTTTTGTAGCTGTGTTCTGTCTACCAGTGCAGCAGATGATTTATGGTTTCCAGGAGAGCTTCATCATCATTGTTCTCACCTTTATTTCCATCAGAGTTAATTAAAGGGAAGGTCATTGTCACCTTATGTTTTAAACCTTCTAAACATAATATATCACCCTGAGTACACTTTAACAAGAGGACTTGTGAAGGGATGATATTATAAGAAAAAAACTTTACAGCATAATCCATCCTGTTAACAATTACCCCTTGCCTTTACATATAATGGAAGTTAATAAGCAGACAAAATGAAGGCTATGTCTTGATATTCATTCAAATCTTGATTAATTGGATGTGTAATGTAATGGTATAAACAGATTTTGGTATCATGCTTTGCACAGGTGTCCAGAACAAACCTTTATTTTAAGGGGAAATCTTTCTTTTAATTTTCAGATACAACAACACTGTGTCAGAATAGAAATCAAGCAACAAAACGTAATGCATGTTTTACTGTAGCAGTAAAAATCAGCCCTCTTTAACTTAAAGATGTGAAGATCTCAAGGAATGTTAACTGTGCAAACTATGGTCCAAACATTGGGCCCAGCAGCTGCCATAGAATGGAGCCTTCAGTAAGTCTGTGCCATAGCACTACTAAGATCTTTAGCCACAGATTATTTTGAAAATCATGAGGAACTGCATTACTTCAAATCCTTATTCCTGTACTAGCAAATGACCCTCATTTTTATCATTACTTGTATTGACTAGGGACCAATCAGGGATCAGTGCCCCACCATGTTAGGCAATGTACAAAAACATAACAAAAAGATAGTTCCCACTTTGAACAACTTACCCTTGCTCTGCCCTTCTCAATTGCTATGTATTCCATTTTAATCCAAAGGATTGAAGTCTGTGTTGGTAGTGCCTTCCTGACATCCCATTGGTTTCTCCCTCATGAACTCATATCTGAGGAGACTGAATGGGCCAAAAATCTCTGCCTCCCCGTTGACAGCTACAAAATGGCAACCAGAGATGTGAGACATTGCTCATCACTAGGACTGGTGTGAGACACTTTGTTCTCCTAAATCACCTCTATTCAATGGTGTATTGGAAGGGGACACTCTAAAGGGCTCACACTACACCTCCCTGGCTGATGGGGATAATAGCCAGGCAAGGCTGAGCCAGAACCACACTGGTGAATCAGTACTGCTCCATGGCTCCTCTGTTGTTTCCAGGGATGCAAAGTGCACCATTAAAGGTTAGCTTCCTCTCAAAACTATCCTCGCTGGAGGTCCTGTGAGTCAGAGATACTTTGGTACAGTGGCTCCAAGCTCTGGCTGCTGCCCCATTGGTGTGGGAAGGTAGGAAAGCATTTCTCTTGTAGGCACAGTTCCACTGACCGTCCACAATATCCCAACTGGTAATTCTTGGGGGAGAGCTACTCCTAAATTTTAAGTGCCCTAAGGAGCCATAGCCTGTTCCTAATATCAGTTCTGCTCCTGAGATAAAAGAATCCACCCTCCCTAGAAAATATAACAACTATATACCTACCTCTTCCCAAATTAGAGCAGCAGTCTAAGGGCTGCAGAAATTCCAACGAACAGTCCTGGACCTACAGATGGAACATGACACCATGGTTCAGGGAACAGTTGCTGTCCATCTTATGCCATGCTGAGCAACTTATGGACTCGGAGGATACATACATTGGTTTATATTAATGCCACAACAGGACCAACTGCACTTTATGTAATAGTGTTGACTAACATGTGTAACCCTTCTGCCAGGTGTTGTTAGCAGCAAAAAGAGCTGGGTTCAATTTTCTAGGAGTTTCTTTTAAAGATTAAATAAGGGCAGCTCAAGTCCCCAACTAGAAACCTTGGAAACTATATATTCCACCCCAAGCACTTCCAATGGGCAATGCTTCCCTATTCACAAGCAGTGAGTCGAGGGGCTAAAAACAAAAATAATTTATTAGGAGGAGATCGGAGAATGGGAAAACCAGCAATTAATAAGGTAAGACTCACACCCTTGGTGCATTAACAGCAGTTTCAACTTCAGTGCTACCTGGTCTGCACCTAACCTATTTGAAGTGATTTCAGCTTCAATAGCTGAGTAGGGAGGACTGCACTATAGTTCCTTAAGTGGTCGGCTGCTTTCCCTTCAAATTCAGCCCAAGTTACCTCTGTTTGAACCATACATTGCCTCAAAACCACCTCAGCACTGCACCCTCCCATGCCTCAAAGATACCACAGCTGTATGCTATTTATTACCTCAGCTCTTTAGAGAGGAATCAATGTTATCTAGGACCCTTAACACAGCCCTTACTACCAGAGAAGCACTCCAAGGAAAACATAGGAGCCTCACTTGTTATAAAGCTGGAAAAACTGATTCTATACCAGTATATTCAAAGCCACTACATTATCCAGCTTTTTATGGTCTAAAATATGACAACAGCAATACCTTTAATACAAAGAACACCAAATGTACATTAACCTGATTCTTTGTACTTTCCTGGTAGTTAGATTTCAGAAACCAAGCTGGTATCAAACCTGCCTGCCAATTCTGTATTTATCTGTCCCATTTGAAGGTAGAGTTAAAATATAGGGGACAGAGCAAGTTCCTTTGTCTTGTGTAACTTTCTACATTATATAACAGGTTTTTTAAAAAGTTAACAATAATAAACAAATGAAAATGCAAGGATTATTTACTATTTATCTCTTTATAAATCATTTATGGCATCCTGCTATAGTCATACTTTTCAGTACAAATTACGTAGGTGACAAGTTGCAACAGTCATATAAAATCTGATTTTATGACATTTTTTCCACTTGATGCCTTTGTTTGGTATAAAAAAAGTCAGGTTAACATCATTCTGCTTCATGTTTATAACTCCTATAGAATGACATAGAGAAGTTTCAGTGCAGATTAGTCATATTGATGCTCATTGTTTTCCTACATGAATGAGCATACTTGACATAAAATCAGTAATTCTCCTATAATCTGCATCTCAGCATACTGGCATTGCTTATACTCATTCCTATAAAAGTCCCATATATTAAGTCATGGCTATAAACACTGCTGTTTTATTTATACACCAGCTTGTTTAAAAAATATTTGCTTTTCTCTATTGAATTTGCTGAGAAAAAACACAAAAATTATGGACCTTTTTTTGCTCCCTTTGAAACCAATGGGAAATTTGCTATTGATTTCAATGGGAACTGATCCAGATCTTATCCATGTCACAGAACTCAAATGTAAAGTATTTAAAACTGGAGAAAAATTAGTTAATGTGTTCTTCTGACTTCCCCAACAAAATGTCACAAATGTCTGTTTGAAAGAATTGCTAACACAAGTAGTCAGATTTTTCTTTTAGTTAGATTAAAGGGCTGCACGGGCAGCGCACCCCCACTGCATCCAAATGGTTTCCCTGGGTGAATAAGAGCACATAATATGGCATTTACTGTAATTTTTTCTTGTAGAACATGCAATAGTAAATACAACAAAAAATATTCACTGATGTTTTTACCAGGATTGTGCCAGAAGATTATGGAGCAAATGACCAGCCTGGTGTATTTAGTAAAACTAAATGGTCTCCTGATATTCAGCAGTAAACGGTGCTGAATGGCCCATCAAAGAGTTCACAAAACAAAACAAAAGACAATCCTTGAAAAATGTGTAAAAAATGTGCACTTACATTTATTTTTCACTTTCAGTGTAGAGAAACCAGATTCCAACTGTAGTAATCTCTTTCCTGATACTTGAAATAAGGAAAAATGCAGTCTATTTTTTCCTAGTTTTTCTGAGTGGTTGGTTTTACTTTTTGTTGACTTCCAAATTAAGTGTAAATAGTTCAGAATCCATATATGAGATATTTTTTGAATAGACAAAATAATAGATAAACTGACACATCCTTCCTTCTTTCTCCCATACTAAGAAACTAAAGGTTCAGGGCTTCAAGTTAATAAAAGTCTCTTCAGACCTGATTGTCTGTCTGGATGAATCAATAGGATGTGAAAAGAAGCTCATGGATAGATATTACAGTTTTTGTAAAATAAGAAAAGAAAAAAGACAAGACAAAAAGAAACTGGAAAAAAGAGAAATCTAACCCCACACTCTTTGGCTAATAAGAGTTTGTGGAATCATTGAATCCATGTCAGATAGATGGATGTTTTGACCTAAAAATGTCCTAATTTCATTTTAAAAGCAAAGTCAAAGCCTGAATATTTGGCCTACTGGATACAATAAGCCTTTCTCAAGCCGTTTGGACAACATTTCATTTGAAAAACGCTAAATATTTCCCATGTGCTTAATAAATACAGTGATACAAAGCTAGAATATTGCCCAGCTTCAGATAAGGCTGAGTTCACTTACTGGCATCTTCAGTACTTCTTATTTTTCATACAGTCGTCTGCATTTCTTTAATCATATCCAGTATTCTTAAACAGCTCTGAGGAATAAGGAGTAGAGCTGTGCTAAATCTCAGTCATAATAGCTAAACCCAGATAAAATGTGTCTAGTATGGAACATATTGGGACCCAAACTTAGGTCGTCTAGAAACTTTAATTATCTGGTTTTAGATGGCAATCATCTAAAACTCATTGATTTAGAATAGCTTGAGACAGAGATTTGGCTCCTGACATAAAATTCAAATCCAGAGACTAATTTTCCCAAAGTTCATGGTTATTTTGATTCACAGTTTTGAGTCAGTACCATGTATATACAGTTAAAACACAAAAGTAGGAAAAACAAAATGGCTGGTGATTAATTTTCTTTTGCATTGTGGGACCCTTATTGAATCTTGACTTGAGCAGATAGTACTTCACAGTAATACTAAGTAAATAGATAAAGATGTTTTCTACAATTCCCTATGAACCTAAACTGCTGAATTTTGCTTACTTCAACTCTTTAACTTGTGTGTGAAAGTGAATTATCATCAGATCCTCATTCTGGAGACAGGATACACATGAAGGCAGGTAACTTTTAGTTGCAAACTCAAGACTAAACTGTATAAGTCTGGTTAAAAAAATGTTTTTTATTAATCCAAGTATATGATTTCTCACAGAAGAACTGTGGCATATTTGTATAACTCTTTATTACAAATGACCCTTTATACTTAGGGTGAGAATTTCAAAAGCACTCAGCATGGAGTTGACTTCAATGGAAACAGAGTTATGAGCACTTTTGCAAATCCCACTGCATCCCTACTGTGTTTCTGAATGTGTGTTAAACAATGGGTCCTACATACTTTTTAAAACTAATGATTACTACAAATTATGTTTGTCCAGTTATTACAGGTCAGGTTTTTCATCCGTACTAGCATGCCTTGTGTGGGAAATGCACATTTTACATTCAGACAACATTACTTGCTCCACTCACTCTCTCTATTTTTGTTCTTTTAAAACTTGAACAGGGTCCTCCCTGCAGAAGACTATCCCCACTGAGAAAATAAGTACATTGTAAAAAATTTAATAAATGCATTAAGTAAACGTAAGTGAAACTACTAATGACTGTGCAGCATGTTAATTTGAAAGAAGTGCTATTGGTATCTCATGTTAATTCATCTCATAAGATCACCTTCTTTTTTGACTCGCAAATGCTTTTATCTTTTAAAGCTGTCTCCATTCTCCAGCATCTATCAGCAGGATTTCCCTTGGAGGTTATGATGATGTTTCAAACCACTTATACACTTGGACAGTCAAGGGACTGTATTTATTGTATCGGAAACCTAATGCTTGAACACACAATACCTGAATGTGTCCGATTTTTATTTTAGCATGAAATAAATCACATCAGAAGATGAGCTAGTAAAGCTTCTAGGAGAGCACACAACACTGTTCTGATTCAATACCTGCACCACCAGACAGGTGGTTACCCTCAATTATATTGAACTAATGGAATCTTAAATATCTAAAGAAGAAAGTAAAAACACAGTCAAAGAGCTCAACAAAATATGTTCTAACTTTAAAGCTTTTTAGCTAGAATTGGACCAAAACTAGATCCAAATCCACCCTTCAATTTTTGTTCCATGTAGTATCCAAGAATGGAAGTGATTTATGTTCCAATTCTAATAAGGATATGGCCAAAAATCAATAATAGTATTCTTATTATTTTCTGACAGTGCCCAGGATGTTTTAACCTAATATGAATAAAATATCTTGATCTCATTTTCTCTCAGAAAGTTTCTAACATTTTGAACTAAAATCTCACATATACAGTCTTCCCAGGTTTGGTGCCACACTGGTAACTGTACTCTAACTTTGCCTTTAATACTAACACTAGCCGAAATCCAATCTAGAATGAAATCCTCTGTTCATCACTAGCTTTTTTTTTCATTTTAGACAAAATGATTTGATTATGCCTCTCTGTTCCCTCTGTGATATAGAACCCAGTCATAACTGCATATCCTGGTCCAAGCAGAAAGAGGGATCCTGATATCCGTAAGGGTTTTTTATTGCACCAAGCAGTCACGTAGCCATTATGCAGATTCTATGCCTCATCCCATGCACTTTGGGTGGAGTTCTTAACCTTGATATCTCAGATCCTTGGGATGACATCAGGGAGCACCAACTTTGTGTAGTGTTTCTCTGACTCCACAGAGGAGATGCTGAGCAAGAAATTCTGGCTGTACTGAAGTCAATGGAGTATTGACATTGAGTTCACTGGAGCCAGGATTTCACCACGCATGTCTATGGCTGAATGACAGACACAAAGAACTTGAAAAGGGCCACAATCTTAAGGCTGGGTCTACACTGACGGCAGCAAATTCGCCACCATCAGATCGATTGCTCTGGATCGACTGAGTGGTCTGTGTAGACCTGCTCAGTCGATCCAGCAAGTGACGCAGGAAAACCACCCCAGTAAGTGGTGTAGCGTTGCGTTGAAGGGAACGCTGTTCCCTTCGACACAGCACAGTGTGGACGGCGCGCAGAGGAGATGCCACGAAGTCGATGGGAGATACGCAAATGATTTACATCACTTGCATATCTCCAGTCGACTGCCGCCGAATTGCAAAGGTAAGTGTAGACCAGGCCTAAGATAAATGTCCTGGCTGACAATTATTAAATGGAACTGTCAGCTGGGAGTTACAATGACTTCATTGGCTAAAGATTATTCTTTCCCTATGCCCCATGACTGTCATGCCCCTTCACCCAGATAATTCTGGACCTGGATTTGGCCCAAAAACAACATGAAAAGCCATTTCTTCAGGTAATTCAGCTATCTCAAAATATCTCCTCTTCAAGCGTTTGTGAACTATAGGTTAGAATTACAAGTTTAGAGCATGCTTTGTCAAGTTCATGCTCATCAAGAGAACTGACAACATAATTGCTTTATCAAGATGGGTATCTATTTGGTGTTCTTTTAAGATTCTGCCCAACTGGCTGCTAAGCAGAAATTTATGAGGCTTTAGAACAGACGTAAGCAGGCTCAGGGCCATGGGAATCCCTTTCTTCCTCCAGATGTGCATATATAGAGTCTCAAATCTAGTTCCATCACACTCTCTCTCTGTCTCGCTCTCTCTCTCTTTCTGGAGATGTTACTGCCACGGACTTATAAACTAATATGTGACTGAATACATTTTTAGTCAGCCTGACTTCACTGTGTTTAAAAAAATAAGATCTGAAGATGCTTTCAGCACAGCCAACTATGCAGTTTCTGACATGTACTAGCTATCACTGTCTTAGGCCAGTGGCAAGTTGACTATCCTTGGTCACAATGTGTAGGTAGAAATAAAGGGCAAAAAGTCATTCCAAACATCCCTAAGACTGGATTTAAATTATTTAGACTAATTATTAGGTAACCTGCTACTTTAAGGGGTAAGATAGATTTCATCATGTTGCAAGATTATAATATCCAGCCGATGCCATTTTATTAGGCAACAAAGTGTACTTCTGACTAACTTGCTTTCAGTAAAGATATTTGAATAATTTTTATTAGTATAATGATTTCAATCAGCTTGGATTCAGAGTATGTCTAACTCATGTTGGCATTAATTTTTTATATATGAATTTAAACTACTTTACCAAGAGAATCCTGAGAGGAACATTAACAATAATTGCATGCTTACATTAGTTAGTAGCCATTCAAGACAATTAAGTACATCTGGATTCAAGACATTAAGGAATCTGGATGCTCTGAAGGAACTTTTACAAAATTGGGGCAAAAGCTTGCAAGCCCTTGATATGCAGGACTCCCACTGAAGTTAATGTAAATAAGGGAAATAAAAATATTATGTAAATAATGCAATATTCTATAAAACATTAGATTTTTTTTTATTTTTTTATTTTCTGTTTTTTTGGTCCTCCACATAGAAGTCTTATGGGGAGGGGAAGAAAGATGATCTAAGGAGGCTGGAAGATCTTTGGAAACAAAGGTTTCGAGGACCTGACTTTGACATGAGTTGTATTTGAGCACTCCATGATTAATTGTTTACTAGCTAGTTTTTCTACTCAAGGGAACTAAAACCTACTTAACCTGACCAGTGCTGTTAATCACAGCAACTGGAAATATGTGAGATACTTACCTAATTCTCCAATGTTCCTACCCAGAGATTCTACAGACATTTTTTTTAAAATCTGCAGAAATATTGGCAGAATTGGCAAAATACTTGAGAATGCTTGAGAATACTAATAATTATTTTAAGTGATTTAAAAGAAAAAAAATTGAAATAAGGATTTATTTAACCTAATCTTTCCTTTAACCCATGTTCCCTTCTGATTCATTGAGATCTTTCTTACCCTTTATACAACTCCCTCCTCCCAAAAGTCAGGAGCATGCTACCGGGCTCCCAGCACTCTTGAAAATCAGGCCGTGTATTAGGTACATAAATATGGATGTAAGAGCATATCTCATAGTGCTGCATATCCAGTTCTGATAATGCCTTTACCCTTAGAAGCCTATGGATGAGAATATTTGATGTTACAAGCTCTAAGTAGTGATGGGCTGAGGAAGTAATATTTGGCTTCGGATCTGAATTACGGATCAAATCCTGGCTTGATTTTGAAGTCAGATTTAACAGTGATGAAATCTCTCAAGATGTTCTCAAAAGATTTTGGCAGCATATAAACTGGAATCAGAATATAGACTTTTCCATATTTTGGACATAATGGAAACTAAATCTGTAATGGCAGACTCAAATCACAAGATTCAAATGCCCAAAAATCCCCATGTCCCTCAAAGGAGAGCAATTTTAACTTGCAGTTTTGTCTTATCTAAGATTTTAAAATGAGACATGAGTCAAATTGTGCTTTCTCACACTCTCTCCACTCTCCACTCACTCCTGTTTTCTCCCTACCCCAGCAAAATATTCCCTACATCCTACTCCTTCCTCTGTTCTCTTACCTCCCCTGCCCTCCCAGCCCTATACCACTGCAGATTTTCAAAACAGCCCAGATTGGCTCTCTTCTTTGTTTGGAACCATTTGCAGACTACTAATGAGGTGTGCCTTATACTACCATTTATAGTCCTGAAGTATTCCAAAGAAATTATGTCTAAGAAACAAGAGACACTATCATAATGTCTCATTTTCACATATGGGAATTCAAGATGACCCTGAAATAAAAGACCAGATCCAAATACACTTGAACTTTGGTGGATAGGTATGGAATCTAAAGTTCGGTAGCTAACCCATATAGTGGTCTGAACCACAATCCCAAATCTGAACCCCTGAATTTTTTGGGCCTTAAAAGGAGGTCACAGTTTATTTAACTAAACAACTGTCCATCTTTTTGTGTCCTACTAAATTTTTCAAAGTTTCCTTTCAAACTAGTTTTGAAGAGGAAGAGAGAGTGAGAGAAAAAGAGAGAACGTATATGAACGTTTCTATTTAAACTCTGCTCTATTTTAACACTGTGAACCAGGGCCCAGAGGACACGGGGTGCACAGGGTTCCTCTGGGTCTGGTCGCTATAGTTTGCCAAAAGTTGTCATATAAGTTCTCTACTGAAAACTTGTGTCAAACTGATCTAATTATTAATCACTGCAAAATGTATGTAGAGACAATATGTAAGGAGTTATGTATATATATTGAAAATGATGCTCTTCAGTAAGGTCTGTGAGTCAGGGCCACTCACCACAAGGGATTAAAGAAGTTTCTCTCAGGCAGGAGATGCTTATCTTACCCTCTCTGGCTATACATAAATTGAATACTGTAAGGAGTTATGAATATATACTGAAAATGATGCTCTTCAGTAAGGTCTGTGAGTCAGGGCCACTCACCACAAGGGAATAAAGAAGTTTCTCTAGGGCAGGAGATGCTTATCTTACCCTCTCTGGCTATACATAAATTGAATATTGTGTACTTCACAATGCATGCCTATTTACTGTCTGAGCAAAATACTAATCAAGTGATACAAAGTCTCCACAGGAGAGTCTATACAGGAAAAAACAAGCAGCGGTATGCTGCTTACAAGTGAAGATGACGGATGGTTGGAACTATATCTGGCTGTTCAGAGGTATACCCAAGTATTCTTCACTTACGGGACAAGCAGCCAGCTGGCTTGTCTAATAAATGGAGGATCACAGTCAATCTGGCTGTTCAACACTGAAAGAAAAATGTTAGCTAAGCTATCTTTTTTGAGAGAGGCATATGTTATGATTTTATTTTATATATAACCATTTGCTTCTGTTAGAAATAACCAAACAGGCTGTCCCTGGGGCGGATTGGGGAGACGGAACCCTTTATTGCCTGCTCGTTCCATCTCGACGCTGCAAGTGAGCAACGAGGGGGTTACTTTACAATTCTTTTATCCATAACAGTATGTAAATGTATACATTTCCAGAAACTCCCCATAAACCCTTATTTGGTTACATTGGCACCTATAAAATGAATATTAACAAATACATGATGAACACAATTATCCCTGTCCCTGCTTGTTGTTTACAGGATTACCATACAGGGGGCAGGCACATCACCTCAAAACCTATTGATTTTACCCTAACATTCTTTGAAGTAAAGGCATGCCAGGGTGGGGAAGGAAGATAATGCTTTCTTCCCACCTTGGCCTTGTGGCGGAGTGGTGATATTTATCTTCTTAGCCTCATACCCTGTGCACATGGACAGGCAGGGAGGAAATGAAGAGAGATAACAGACTAACTAAAATTCATACCAATTAGCAGAAACAAGGTTTGCCCGTGCCATGACCCTGTTCCCTGTAACTTAGGCCTGACCATTTGTCCAACTTTTAACTCTTTACTCTCCTACAGCTTGCATTAATTCTACTTCTTTCTTCTTGAATCTCCTGTCCTTTGTTAAATAAATGTTTCTTTGTTTTCATCTTGAACAAATCTGAATGTGCTGAGTTGAGCAGAACAGTGATCTTGAGCTGAAACTGCTATGTGCTCTTCCTTTGGGAGTGTGAATTCAGTTAGTGTCCAGTGGAACAAGTACTGGACATGCCAGAGGGACACTTAGAGGGCTCGAGACTGATGTGTCCCTATTGCTAACCTGCAAAGGGACAGCAGAACCTGAATAGGATGAGAGGGGAAGTGGTGGCATTGCCCACAGCGGGCACAGACAAGGCTTCCTTGCACTAAGTGCAGGTGGGAGTCAAGTGCCTCACAGACTCGGGTATCCCCAGGAAGCATCACATCCCATTAAACAAACCCTTAAACCCTTACGTCACTATATTATCTAAAATAAAATTAAAAGATATTGGCTGAACTCTGCCTGATTTACAAGTATGCAGTCACAATGAATTCAGTGGAAATAAATAAGGTTTAAGCATGAGCAGAATGTGGTCCAGTGTAATCCATTGCATTGGTTTTACCATAGTAATCTGCTCCTGGCAAAATTCTCTAACAAGCATGTGTATGCATGCACTCACGTGTGTGTAAATACTCCTTTTTGTTCTTGGACTGCATTGCTTAGATCTTATTCATTTTACAAGTGCAAATCTTTGCGCATTTAGAGAATGCACCTCTTAATTTGGGTGTAAGGTTAATTCTGACCTTTTAAATTAACCTGACTTAAATTTGAGGAAATTATATATTTAAACTTCTAATTTATATACATTTTAGAAGAAAAATGAAATGCAGCGGTCTTTTTTCTCTCTTGTCCCAGTATAAAGCAAAACAAAAAGAGATTAGATAGTAGTATAAAAAAGATAGGATTTGTGTAAGCTTCAAGCTATAAATGGAAAACATATTACTGTGTTCAACACAGCTGAAGTTTAATATTACTATCCAAATTCCATTTTATCCCACTGTCACCCCACCAAAGGAGGGGCTTTATGTTGGAGATAATATGATACTGCAGCATAAGCCCTCCTCAGATTTCAAACAGGTCAACTTGTCAAAGCTTTTTAAGGGAGCCAATTACATTAATTTTCCACAGCAGAGAAATACATATTTCATTTCCATCTCCCACTAGAGAAGGGGCCCAGGGATTCTGTTTCGAAAGGCTCTTATCACTAAGTAACATTCGTACCCCCAAAGGAACCTTTGGCAGTCACTGGGCCATTGATATAATTGAGAAAGGTATGAGCAGTCTGACACTGCCATGGCACTGCTCAATAGTGCTGTGCACTAAGCACTTGCAACAATGAAGCTTCAGCAGACAGCTGCATTGTCAATAAATTTCAATTACACTAATTGCCAAGAGTTCAATGAGTTCACTTTGAAAGCAGAAGGTGGGGGGAGAGGAAGGAAGATTAAAAAAGCCCATGCCTAGTAGGGCTAAAGAATGGGAAGCAATAAATAAACTGTAGTTTCTAATGGGAGAATAAGTGTATTTTTTTTAACATGGCTTAACAAGATTTTACAAGCTGTACCAGTTTCAGGGATTCTGTTTTACATTTATTTGTTACTGTCTCCAAACAACATATACAGGGACTCAATTATGTGGCATTATCTTTCAGGGGAGTATAATTTTCCTAGGTTTTTATGTTGTTCATGTTCTGTTTGGGATGGATAATGCATTTGAAAGCAGAATGTGGTAATGTCGTTTTCATGAGCAAATGAGACTGCTTACTAAAGCAGCATAGAACGACCAAATGTGTCACCTTATTGGAGTGACACAGCTAGACATTCCAAATTAATTACAGCTATGTAGAAAACTTCTGTATACACGTGTGCACATTGCAATAGCTCTTAATATTAAACATGTGGCAGTGTGTACAATATATATATATATATATATATATATATATATGAGTATTTTGTATAATACCTATTCAGCAAATATAAAGGTAGATCTTACTTCCAAGCATATCTGAACATCAGTGAAAATATTGAGCTTGAATTTTCTGAGCAGCATCCATGAACATTCGGCTACAGCACATGTGAATCAAAACCACAAACAATTTACTTTATGTGAATTTTCTCAGTGCAAATTGCTCTGTGTATGTTTGTGTATAAAGACAATCACATATATTGGCCAATTTGCTTAGTACATTTTTAAAACTTTGCAAAGTTTTTGGTATCTTTCTCTGAAGCATCTGAGTCACTGTAAAGGACAACACCCTGGACAAGATGGATGTCAAATCTGATCCTGTATGACAATTCCTATTATCCTAAAAAGAAAGTATTAGACATTTATTTGAATATCTTCATGATAAAACATTATAAGAATTAACAGGACTTTCAATACCCATGTTTCTGTGCATAAACGAGTCACCAAGAGTGAGGAAATAAATTCTCTTCCCACACCCATTCCCAATGGTGTAGTAATGCACAATTAGGTGCAATAAAAGAGAGAGATGATTTCACTTTTCCTTGAAATATCTATCACTGGGCACCATTGGAAACAAGATAACAACCTAGGTGGATAATTGGTCTGTTTTAGTATGGTAATTTTTATAAAATAAGGTTTTGATTTGATGCCTTTCATGTTTATGACACCTTAGCATACTTTAGTTCTCATTAGTTATCTCTCTATTTCAGTAACATATACATGTGTGTTCATTCTGCTAGTTCAGAATGGTGATCTTGTGGCTTCACTCCATGTAAGTTATACAGGGCCTTTAACATTACAAGACATAAAGAATAATACAATATAATTAAAATACAATTTAATTTGATAAAATCCTGTATACAAATATCTCTATGCACAGCAGTGACAACAATGGGTAAGGCTGTAAAATGTGCAATAAGAAATCAGAGCAGGTAGTTACTCTACCCTAAATGAGGATTGAAAAGTTGAAATAGAAAATTTCTGAGTAGGGAAATGGCTAACAGACTGCTGACTGTGACATATTGTACCTCAAAATAGCACCCTGTAAACCCAGCATTCACCACTTGTATATGGTTATAGTATTTTGTACAAAGAATGCCTTGTAAGGTATATTATGAAAAAGTCATGATTTGCTGAAACTCATTGTTCTGTCAAAATATATATATCATCACTGTACATGGACTTATACAATTTTCCTATATGGTCGTCATTGAAATATGTTGTGCGTCTGGGAGATGCCCGGAGCTAGCTCTCCAGTCACAACAAAAGGGGTGACCCACAACAAAGGGGATGACCTACACCCATATGGATGTAAAACAACAATCACAAGCCACTGACCAGCAGGGAAAATGTAAACAAGAGATTTACAATTCAGTAAAAGACAATTGCTCAAGCTCCGTACAAGGGAGATTGCTCAACTCCGTGACTCAGCAAGGACATGTGATGCTTGACTCCATGTTTGAACTAGTCTTTTTCCAGGCACATGAACTGACAGTATAAAATACGGGACAGTGGTATCATGAGTCCACCTCTCTCCCATCTCAAAATCTGGAAACAAGAACATTTGTAATACAGACTTTGAATTAAGGAGATTGGTTTTAGGCTGAACACGAAATTCAGTCTGTGTATTAAGAACTGTGAACTACTTACAATGCCTAGTGGGGTGAGAAAATCTATTTGATTCAAATCTTGCTTAGTCTTATAAAATTTAGGATTTAGACTGCAATTTTACCTATTATTTCTTACGTAACAAACTCTGACCTCTATGCCTAATATTTATAATCACTTAGAATCTATCTTCCTGTAGCTAATAAACTTATTTTGATGTTTTATCTTTACTAGTGAGTTTGTCTAAAGTGCTTTGGGCAATTTGCTCAGATTACAAAGGCAGGTGCATGTCCACTATCCTTTGATGAAATGTCGAACTAATTAATGAGTTTACACTGATCTAGAAGGTCTTGAGCAGTGTAAGACAGTACATTTCTGGGGTGCAAAGTTGGGGAGATTTGATGGTAGCTCCCTGTGTAAATTCATGAGAGGCTGTGAGAACCTGCATGTAACTCTGGGTGTGCCTTCACATGCTAATGAGTGTATGAGAGCAAATCCAGAAGGAACTGCTTGTCACTCGCAGAGCAGTGTGAGGTACCCTGAGCCAGAGAGTAAAAGGGAATACAGCAGTCCCATAGTCCAGGTTGTATACCCAGGAGTGTCATACTGACATTTTACAAGCAATGTGAAATCAGTGAGAAAAAGGGAGATGAGCAGATTGTTCTGATGCTATCATAACAAAATAAAACCTCCAGCAAAAGAAAAAGGAGTGAACGGAAGACTGAGTGGGAGCCAGAAATGGCAGAAATGGGGTTATGTGGAGGTAGCAGAGATACACTAATGCAGGACTTGAAAGCCTAGGGAACTGATCCAATTCCTACTGAAATCAGTGATAGGACTGTGACTGACATCAGGGGACATTGGTTTAAGCCTTTAAGGAATGATTCTGAGGTGAATATGCAATTAGTAGTATATGTCAGAATGGAGCAAGCTGTCTTTGCATGCAGGAGAAAAGATGTTGCAGTATAGAAGGCAGAGTTTGCATATGTTTTGGAATTTGGTTTCATTGCACATTGGAACAAAGACTAGACCTTTCAAAAATGGTCACAAAAAACATAGAGACCCACTGAAGAACAGCCAGCAGCCCAGTGGGTCAAGTCCTTATTATGAATGAGTCCCTGCTCGGTCTCATTCAGAACAAGGACTTGAATGTGGGTTTCACACAGCTCAGGTGAATGCTCTGACCACCAGGAAATGGAGTCGGTGTCTCTCATTCTTTATACAAAGTGGAACAGCACCAACAGGAGGCTTTCAGAGCGAGAGCCCTAGCCCTGAGAAGCCCAACATTCATCTAAGAAACCTTCACAATGAAACTGTCATTGAAAGTGATGTTTCCAAGAAAAGATTTTGTTTCAATAAATTGGCATTTTCCAAAGAAAAACATTTTGCTGAAAATTTCTCAGCCAGCTCTATTGTTGACTCCAATATAGTAATGCATATGTATATGGAGTTTTTGATTCTGGCAGTGTTACATGAAACAAAAATAAGGGGTTGTGATGATTATCAAGGCCCCCAAGACTGTGAGTCACCTTGTTATTGATATAAGGGAGTCTTACTTGTGCCTGGCTAGGTGTCAGCTCCCTGACACCACCAGCCTTTCAGCCACTCAAGCACTGTCCCCTGGGCTATGCCGGCCCTGAATTTGCCTTGCAGGTTAGCAATACGTGCACCTGAGTATCTTTGAATTGTTCCCCTGTGCTAGCCAGACCCTGACACTGGCTACCCACAGAAATGCCTCTAAAGGTGCAGCATACCCCATTTTACCAGTTTTATCTTAAACACTCTTTCTCATATACACACAGCACTTGTAACAAAACAAAATAAAGTTTATTTAAGAAAGAATAGAGATTCTACAAGAAACAAAAGAGAGTGGTGGAAACAAATTGTAACAGTAAAAAACAAAATCATAAAATACTAACCTGTGTCTGCACTCATTAATAGTTAATCTTTCCTATCTAATAACATAGGTTTTCCTCCCCAAGTTCATGATGTTATAGAGATGGCTGGTTTCACAAGAACCAGGATCCAAAGTTTCATGAGAAGTTCTCTGTTTCCCAAGATGTCTTCTCAGTGAAAGTATACCAAGTGCTTCCCCCGCCCTGTGTTATACTGACATAGTGTTGTGTTTATTGATCAATGCAGTGAACCACTGTCCTGTTCTAATGTTCCTTTTTTACCTTCAATAAGTTTCAAGTGCTTGCAGTTGTCTTTTATGGTTTCCCATTAAAGTCTTGGGATTGAACAAGGCCAGACAATTGAGCCTGTATTGCATCAGTGGCTAACCAGGGTGGTGTGACAACTCCCTCCTGTCTGAATGGGGCATCACTGAGACATATTATCCCTTGGTGAATCATTTTATATTCCAAGCCCATAAATCAAACTTTTAATACAACAGTACTCTTTAAGTCGTACCCATTCATACATCTTGCTATGACTATGACTATGAATGTTATGAGATTTCAACAGATACCTTAGATGTTACTCTCTATGGATAAATATCCTGCAAGACATGTGTTTAATGTAGGGAGTTTCTCAGGTCCAAGGTGAGAGTTCTTTGCAAAAAACAGAGGCCCCTTTACCAGGGTCACAGAGGTACTATGAGGTAGTATGGAATAGAAGGGCAGATGATGTAACTGATATCAGATTTTATCAGGGATGGATGCCGCATATTTGGATGGGGCACTGTTAAGGGAGTAGGTCATTGGAAGTTAAAGAAGGGGAAGTGTTTTGTTAATGGCTATTATCCTCTTATGAGTACTTACAATTCTGCAGTGGAGGAAATTGTCATTTTTTCCCCATATTGATGATAGAAGTAATACACGATGTGTTAAGCAGGGGAAGTAGTGAACTGACAGCACTGAAGAGTGAGATACTATTTTCAGTGTCTCTGAAGATTACATAATGCTGATCTTTATGGATCAGATGGATGCCTAGTAGAAAGCTGGGTGATTTTTCAAGCTCTCATAATGAACGGTGAATATTTAGATGCACCAAGATTTTTCCTGAGTTCAATTTTAAGAACTCTGGGTTAATTATTGTACCAAGTAATTCTATGCATATTTTACCACAACACAGGTTATGCCTTTGTCTGCTAGCTTAATGAGATCTTTCTTTCTTTCTATACAAATCATAGTCAAAGAGCACCCATCCAATGATCTGGTCCCCTCTGACAACTAAGAAAACCAAACTTAAATAGGCCCATCTGTGACCTTATGCATTTAAGTTTAAGTATCTTAGGGGTTTAAGTATCTTAGGCAAAGTTTAAGTATTATTATGGGTTGGGATTGTATGTAAACTAGGGGGGAGGAGGAAGAGGAGATGGGATGTGAACCCTGGGAAAAGTTATGACTGTCAAAGGACTGTAATGAACAATAGGCCAGACAAGAATAGATAATACCATGTGGTTTGACTGAGTGATTTCTAGGTGATGTGAATGCAAATTACATATCTCCAGTTATGCAAAACCCAGCCTTTCGATGCTACAACTTGAGGAGAGATTGCTGTCTGCTGACAGAGACTCAAGATCAAATGCCCAAGCTGTATAACAGAAACACTGAACTTCCCTTGGTTGTTTTGCTTCTGAATATGAGACAGTTATGAACTTGGAGCTACAAGAAAAACCCAGTTGTGGGTTTTGAAGGACTTGACACCTTCCAGAACTTGAGATTGGAGTTGAGGTGACCTCTGGTAAGCTTTTCAGCATGTGTGTAAGTTCTTTTATTCTTTTTAATATGTTTTCTCTTAAATGCTTTCATCTTAAGAATAAATGTGCTTGATTATAAAAAGCCATCTGATAAATTGTAACTGCTGGCAATTACAAGTGTTCATAGCCTCTGGAGAGAAAGCAAAGTGCAGACACTGGCCTGTTTAGTAGGCTGGCTTGCTGGGAAAATTTCATTGTGGAAAGGAACTGTGCATATTTGAAAAACTCCAGTCAGGAGGGAGAGAAACATGGGTTTCTACCCAAGAGAAGTGATGGGTGAGGAGCCAGGATAATAGAGTGGGTGCCCTTAGTGGACCATGGGGGAGAAATGCAGATGCAGTTGCTCTGAACTGACACCATCAATTCACCCAGATCAAATCCACAATCTGATAACTTCTCCCTGCAGTGGTATTTATAGACTCTGATTGAACCATAGTTAAATCCCAGGTTTTCCCTAAAATATTCTGTTTATGGAATATTGGAATTACATGCAGTAAGGTAAATGAGGTGAGTCAGACATGCAAAAGTTTAAATAATGTTGTACACATTTAAACTATGAATTTGCTCCCTGTGATTATACAGCAAAACATAAATATTTCTGTATTTCTGAGGGACATTAAGAAGAATATGGTTAGTTTCAATTTTGATATTTAGAAACAAGTGTTCATAAATATCTAGGAATAAATGAAGTTTAATGGCAGTGAACCTAGAGATTCTCACCAAGAAAAATAGTTAGCACTCTTGTAATAGTTAGTGGTTCTCTTTTCACAGGAAGGTATTCTGGAAGCCTTTTAATTTTACCATGTCCTTGTAAAGGTGTATTTTCAATATGTTCTCTGGGATTAGAAAATTAGGTACTTCAAATTTGCTGGCATCAAAATAATGCTAATTTACCCTTAATTAACTTTAGCTGCCTGATTGTTTTAATTCTCTATAAAACTTCTAGTAAGGTCTTTAAGTGTTGTTCAAAACTCTGGAAATCTATGATAATTATACATTGTCAAAATGTACTATAAAACCTGAACAGGATGCCTTTCATTAATCTTTGAAATGTAGCTGGGACACTGGTAATTCCAAGAGGCATTACGTTAAAATGAAAAGCCCCCTTATGGCAAGTGAAGGTGTATTTTTGTTTCATGTCATCATCCATTTGTAACTGCCAATAGCTGCTAGTTAAATCAATGAGCCTGATAAATATTGCTTGACTGGGGAAATTTAGAGAATCATCATTTCTTAGCACGGAGTATTTATCTTCTTTTCTTTTTACATTTATTTTTCAGAAGTACGATACTCTGAAAACCTGCTCATATCATTTGCCTTTTTACAATTAACACTGGCCTAAAGGCAAACAGAGAGAGGTATTGTTTCAAACCAGAGCATATACTGAATCTGTTGCTTTATTACTTTTCCATGCAGAAGAAGGGATTTGGAGATAATGGTTCATGATCCCTGACATCGTTATATGCATCTGCCTGACAATTAAAAATTGCTGTTTATCAGCTACATTTTTAACAGTGGGGGGAGACTTCTAGATAAAAAAAGTCATAACTGATGGTTATTTGGAGGAAATAAACATAAATTGTTATTTGTCTCTAGGTGATTCCTTTCCTGGCTGTGTCCTTATGATCTAAGAGCTGGATCCATGAGTTATTTAATGAAATTTCAAATTTCAACATTAGAAAGGGGGGAAATATCCCATTTTAAGAGGTATATAACTATGATTTGCAAAGGAAGCATAGGAAGGTAAGTTTGGGCAAATGATGCACATATTTGGTGTATTTTCCTCCAAACATTTTCATTTTGTCCAGTTTTTTTCTGCAAAAATAAATTATACAGCCCTTAATCACAAAGGCTAAATATTCCAAAGTGGCCATTGATTTTGGTTGCCTCTATTTTTGTGTGTCTAGCTTGAAATCCAAGAATCTGAGACATTCAAAATCAGTGGTCACCTCTGAAATTTTGCCCTGTACATGTGATTATTGTACTGATTATGTTCTTCTAAATGAAAAAAAACCTTAATAGCTTGAAATAGCTGCTATAGTAGAGATCATCAGAGTTCAAGGTTCTACTCTGTATTGTTGATTGTTTAAAACAATTTAGCTTATTGGCTAAGCTTTCTAATATCCTGGAAATTTGTGCATCATAATATGGAAAGGCAATAGCCTCTTTGTACCTAATCTACTTTCAGTGGTAAACCCAGATTTCCATTAGGAATCACAGGGTACCTCTAAATTATTAAATAAAATAATTCCTGTGTCAAGGTTTACATGTACTGACAGGCAGACATGGAAAGAAGGATGGTCCAGTGTCAGGGTGCTAGCTGGATATTTAGGTTCAGTTGTCTGTTTTTCCAGAGACTTCCCATGTGACCCTGGGTAAGTCATTTTTTTCTCTTTGTGCCTTTGTTTTCCATTGGTAAAATGGGGGTAATAGCACAGCTCTGCCTTACAAAGATGTTGAGAAGATAAATTGAATGTGAGGCACTCAGAAACTATGGGTAGGCGGAACAGATAAGTACATAAAATAGATAGATACTGTCCAGAGCAGAAGTAACTTTAGACAAGTCATTTCTGAGGTGTGGACTTTGGAGAAAAAAAAAGGCATTTAAATTACATTTGATAAATTCTTATAACATGTTTTTGTCATATTATAACTCCAGAACCATATCACTGGCCTTCCTGAGACAGAGAACAATAATTAAAACCTATTTTAAAAAAAACTACAAACAAACTACAACACTATTGCTCCATGAGCCAGATCATCTGCACCAGGAAGAGATTTCACCACACTTTGAAGTGTAAAATTGTTTCCAGTTTATCATGAGCTGAAACAGAAATGTAATACTATCAGGTATGATCTATAGGCAGATATTGTTCAGATTCCATATAGACTCCTAATAAAGACCCCAATCCAACAAAATACATAAACTCCATGCATAAAATTAAACATAAAAAAAATCCCATTGACATCAATTAAATTATTTATGTGCTTAAAGTTACAGATGTGCGTATGTGCTTTGCTGGATTGAAGCTAAATGGAAGCCAGGAAATTCTTGACTTCAGCAGGACTACTTGTGTGAATATTGTGAGTGTTTGCAAGCTCAGACCCAAAGTAGTATGTGTGATTTTAGCAAATGTGTCATGAGGGTAGTGTAAAGTTTACAAAACCAAAACTCAAGTTTGAGTGCCAGACAGTTTTACTGGTCCACAAGGGCTATCAGCTAATCTATCAAGGATCTGGACACACCATAAAAAGTGGAGATCAGAAGAGAAAGGAAACATTTACTTTTCTAATTGTTTCATTAAAACCACCCCTCTGAGTCTGTTACTTGAGTTTTGCTTAAAGAATTATGGTATTAGTCCTAACAATCCAGTCAATCTCACAATCCAGTCTCAAGATTATATTTCAGTGCCTCTGTACCAAATCCCATAAAATATTGAAAAAGCAGCCAAGTTCTGAAAACTTTTTGATGAAACAGTATGGGTCCAATTCTGCAAACTTTATTTACACACATGGTCTTTAGTCACACAAATCATCCCGTTTACTTCACTATAAATAGCTGTGTAAAATCCTTCTTGCAGGAATGAACACTGATTGGTCCTATCTTTGGGGATAAAGTTAATATTTATTATTATTTGAATTAATACAGTGTTAAGCATAGCTGTGGGAAATATTCACAGTGAAATTACAACTCATGCCCTTGCTTTCACAAAAATGGCATGCTTTTCATGGAACTCTCTATGTCAGCAAAATCTCATCTGGGTTGAGCACAAAACTTTTCACCGTCTACATGCTCACAGGAACTTTGCAGCATCTTTTTATGGTATATTTGCAAATTTGAATCTAGATTGGTTGGGATTGGTCACAAAATATTAGATCTTGTTGTCTGACTGGCAGAGCCTATATCATGTGGTCAGAAATAGGATGAAATAGAAGCCATTTTAATGCTGTTTATGAGAAATGATCTATAGTTAAACTACTCTGAGTTATGTATATATAAAATGCGATTATGCTAATACTCTTTTTCCATTTTTGTCTTAGTCAAAAGAGTGTGGGAACTGTTTATGTGTATTATTTAGCAATATCTCACGACATTCTTTCAATATACTGTACCTTGTCTTAGCAGCAATCATCATCTGGGATTCTGCTCATTTATGCCTGTACCATTAAACAAAGCCTATAGTTTCTGTTATACAACTGAGACCTGGCTCAAAGAAATATGAATAACATAAATTTAGGCTACTGCCTTCTTTAATCCTGACTCACATGATCCTGGGGGAACTGACTGACTAGAGTTCACTACCTTGTCTAATCTCCCTGATTTTCAGCCAGGGAATTGCTTGCTCCTATATTTGACAATATATATTTCACATTTGGTAATTATTCTTCATCACATTATCATAATGTACTATGTCCTAAGGGCAATAGCCCTTTGAGATTCAGTTCTCTTGGCCTCTCCCATTAATACAGGCCTAGTGGCTGTTTTACATGATTGAGGTTTGACTCCTAGAAATACAAATAACATAAATTTAGACCACTGGCTTTTTAATCTCCCCTTGACTACACAGCAAGGGAAATTACAATATTTCAGTCTGTTTTCTACTATAATTAAGGCTCTCATTTAGCTTATAGTTTTATAATTGGAACACCAAACCACATGAAAAATTAGGATTTTTTCCTTGTCATGGACAAATCAGAGCAATTCTGCACATAAGGAAAAGGGCCAGGGGCAGCAGCAGAGGAGATCTTTATAGAAAGGAAAAGAGACATAGTTCAGAAAGAGACACCATTTCCAAGGTGACATATTGGGTCATGATGGTTCAGGCATAAGGGTTGCAGCATAGCTTCCTTGGTATTGGTCCTTCATCCCGACCCTGGAAAATTGTCACAGAGTGTGTCTGATTTGTTCAATTTAACTGGGAGGACAAGGCAATCTGAAAAGAAGGCTCCTCTTGAAGTCAGAAATTATGAAACAGGCTGTCCAGATCCACACAGAAAATTACACTGAAGCTGTCATTCTAGATTCGAGAATGGAGAATTTATCTCAGGGTGATTAATTTGTAACATATATAAGGACATATTCTGCTACCCATGATCACAGTCCGTAGCCACCATAGCATAGTCTATTGAGGATTGTTACCCCAGCCAGAGTGACCACAGTTGATAGCATTGTACCAGACATTGTAGAGTGAAGTTCCCAGATCTAGCTTAATCCTGAGAATCCATGAATCTCTTGAGCAGCCCCGCAGGCAATACCAGGTGGGGTCAGGGCACGCACCCTTTTGTGCATCAATGGAGAGTTTCAGAGTGCAATGTTCTGAGATGCTTTTGTCTGTCCCGGTGACATGGCCAAAGAGCAGGCAACACCACTTTTGAATGAACAAATGAACAAATCTCTGTGAGATTCTGGTATTTTGCACTATAGCTAAGGATTTGGCACTGATAGTGTATATAGAATGCCTCTAGACACTCCAAGTCTGCCTGTAAGAAGATCCAGGTTTCATATAGCAGCACAGCCAGTACACAGGTTTGATAGCTCTTGAACTTTGTCTTGGCAGAGACATTTACATTTACATAGCAAGGCTGAACTTCATGCAGAAGATGATGAGACCTATTAATTGGAGCACATCGTTTTCTGTGACCATTTCAACTATGCTTTCAGCCTAGGTAGATGAACTCATCAATGACCTCCACAGTGCTGGACCTTGCCTGTTCCAGGGATTCTGGTGGCTCATGCCTGAGGTTCTGGATGCTGGTTTTCTGCCATGAGACATTCAACCCCATAGTGAAGGTGGCATCTGGAAAGCCTGAAAGGCAGGGCTGAAATTCTCTGTCTTCTCCACAAGCAAGGCAGAGTTGTCTGCATATTCTTTGTCAGAGAACACCTGTTGACCAACACTGATTCTTATGCATGGATCAGCAAGTCCTAATATCAAGTCAATAGCTCAGCAGAAAGTGCCAGGACAAGAGACCATCCCTACCTCACCTGACATTGTGTAGAAATGTGGCAAAATCTGTGAACCAATACACACTGAAGAGCAGCTACAATAAATATCACAATTTCCTTCAGTATCTTTGGGTGATCTTATTGTATTAAGTTTATGTATCGTGGGCCCAGGGCAATGTGTAATTCCATGTTGAAGGATAACCACAGCCCCTTCAGACACTAAGAACAGTGAGAGAGGGTTAGAAAAATTCACTCAGAATGTAACATCTCCAGAGATGGAATCCTGAAGAGACCAACAGACAAAGAAAGGACTTTTGGACAACTAGCCTGCGTTTAAACTAACCCAGGGTCTTCTTTCTGATTCAGAGAATGGACAGAACCTTCTGTCCAAGGGAGGTCCCAATCCTTAGAGAAGGCTTGAAAGAACTGACACCAACCAGAGCCCATGAGGAGATGGGGAGGGTGATATCTAGCAAGTTTTTTAGGATGCATGTAGATTCTTTTATTGTTTTTAATATGTTTCTCTGTAATCCTTTTGCCTTAAAAATAAATGTGCTTTCTGAGAAAGAACTGTGTGGTACCTTAACTGTGGGCAGTTAGGCTGTTTATAACCTCTGAAAAGAAAATCAAAGCAAGCCTGCATAGACAGTCGGAATTTCTAGGGAATTTCCAGTGTAGTCATGGAACTGTGCAGCCTGGAAATGCCCTGGTCAGGAGTGATAGAATGTCTCTGCACAAGAGGGGTTATTGGCTGAGGAACCGGAATCCTAATAGTGAATGCCCTTGCTAAATCACAGATGTAGTTACCCTGAACTATGACAGTCTTACTCCAAAAGCAGTCCCATTAAAAACAATGAGCCCCATAGGACCAATAGGATTATTGCCAGGCTGATGAAGCTACCTTGCTGCTCTCTGAATCTAAATCAATGGACTAAGGTCTTATTCAGTGCGAAAGAGGGTGGCAGAATCCGGCCATAGAAAAAGATGTCACCACAGAACCCATGATCACTACTGAGATGGAAATGGAGCAGGACTGAGCAGATGTGTACACAAACGTTTGCTTTCAGATTGAATGATTTGGTTTAGATTCGGGAACTAGCAAGACAAAACAGAAAAAAAATAATGTTTGGGTTTTTTTAGTTGCTTCATCAACTCTGCATCACAAAACAGTTGATGCCATGGCAGATTCCTAGCAACCTCGGTGCAGAGTGAACAAACTCATAATTTTCTGAAGTTACATGCGCTCACTATAATGTGGCAAAGGACCAGCTGTAAAGTAGCGTCCAAGAGGAACAACAGAGCATTACTCCACAGCAGCGGTGTAAGAGGAGCTTTTTCTATTATGTCCCATGTCAGACCTCCCCTAATATACCACATATATATCTCTTCCAAAAGGAGAAGTGGGGAATGATGTTATGACTGACCGCAAAAAGGCCACAGGGAGCAGGAAGGAAGCAGACTCCAGTTCCAGGATGGAATCATCTTATAGTCCTGAGAGCCAACAAGAACGTGCACTGCAGAGGAAAGACCACCTTTGTTATGGTAAGCAATGGTGGATTGATAGCATGGCTATGTTGGCATAGTGCTCTCTGGAGCATCCGGGACAAGCTTGAACTCTGTGCCAATAGTTATGATTCCAGCAAGTGGCAGCAGGGGGAGGAGATACATGTCAATAGCAGCAGTGTACATGATGAAGAGTCCCTTGGTGAGACATTAAAAGACTTTGGATTCATTTGTGGTACCCAAGAGCTCACGGATTCTACAGAGGCATGGGCCATAGATATGTTGGAAGGCTACATTCATAAAAACTGTGCAGTGTCTGCCAAAACACATACTACTGTATTGGCATCTCAAGGGGGATTTGCAGCCTGCACTATCTCAAGTAGATGTGCTTTATCTAAGCTGTCAGTGCGTACTCCAAGCTGGTGTTTAGTGAAGCACATGCTATAGTAACTGACAGGTGGACTTGCCTCTCTACGGGGAACATGGAGAGGCACATCTTCATTAAAATGAACAAGCACCTGCTACCACAGGGTTACTCCATGAGCTGGAGTAGGGACACAGTGTGAAGAAGAATGATGATGAGCATCCTAGTGAAGGCGTCTTCGAACCCTAATTCTACTAATTCTAAGTATGCACAGCATGAAACACCAAGCAGCAGCTGCCTGTTGCCATGTACAGGCTTCCTCTTTCTGTTCTAAGAACTTTTTGTTTGTTTTAATTACCACATACATTGAAAGGGTAGAGTGGAAGGACAGTAGTGGTAGTACACCATGCAACATATTTACCAGCCCATGTTGCATTTCACAGGGTGCACCTCACCCTTTTTCACAAAACACACACACAAACACCATATTTTACATAGCTATAGAGAGTTGTCTACTTCTTTGTTTGCTTCTTTATATACAAAAGCATCTTTGAATATATGTGCCAGTGGCCTTATTTTTCCTTTTGGTCCCTACTGCTTTAATTTTAGATATTGCACGTATGTTCTGTCTGGTATGTTCACACCACTATTAGAATAAGCACCTTACCTGCTTCTGCTGCCCAAGCCTATAATTAGACCATACTTCGATTGCCCTTGTGCGCTGCATATGCCTCATCCATCAATGACTGCAAAACCATGTTGGGAGATCCTTATAACTTTGCTATTAGCAGAACATATTATTCATTTCTTATACTAAGATTTACTCGTATGCAATATCATAGGTGCCTGATTTTCCAGGCCTTTGGTCCACACAATGGGCTAGATTTTCAAAACTGTAGCTATGCTGTCTGTGCTCACAATGTAGATCACTTAGGCATCTACTCTAAGTATTTGTGCATACAGAACTGGCAGTGAAGCAGAGATTTTTCAAAACTGCCTATGAAATTTACTAGATTAATGGGAACTGGGCATCCAAATCCCCTACATAACTTTGAAAATCCCACCCTAGATGCCTAAATAAGCTAAACTGCATCCACACTTATTTTCATTTGCAAACCTAAACTGCACTTACAATTATTTTGGAGGTACAAAAAAGGTAAGCTAAAAATCAGGACTCTTATTGTAACATTACAGAGTTTATTTATTTATATATTTGATTTAAATTAAAACACTAGGTCTGTCATTGATTAAAACATGATTTTCTCTTCATTTGCTTCCCTATCCCAAGTAACTTAATCAGCTTTCATTTAAGATAACTGGAACTGGATGTGGTCATCTTTATCTGGCCAACCACTGTTAGGCACCTCAGAGAAGAACTGCAGACCTTAAAAGTAGTGCATGCAGCTGTGAGGTACTAGCTTGGTGAGGCTGGGAAAAATCCTATTACTCAGGCACCCAGGAGCAATAGAAGTGTTATGTGGGAAAAATCCTGCCCACCAAACAAAAAACACAGGGAAAACGAGGGGATGCTGTGTGACAACAGGCAGAGCAGCACTGAGCCAACATTCAGAGGGGGAGAGGTATGCATTAGCTGATACCCACTACATAACTAATGCCTTCGGCAAAGGGTATGGGCCCCAAGAGAAGTGTGTGTTTTGAAAGCTCCTTCACTGGAGGTTTTCAAAAGGAGGCTGGATAGCTAGCTGTCTTGGATGGTTTAGACACAACAAATCCTGCATCTTGATAGGGAGTTAGAGTGGATGACGCTTGCGGTCCCTTTTAACCCTATGATTCTGTGCATTGCGGAGCACATCTGAGTCTAAGCCTCACTTTCAGGCAGAGTTGGTAAACATTTTTCTATTGAAAAATTTCCCAATGAAATATTTTTTTTTAAAAAAGATGTCACAGAAAAATGTCATTTTATGACAATTTTCAATGGCAAATGAGACACATTTTGGTAACATTTCAAACTGAAATTTTCATTTAAAAAAAATGAAAGAAACCAAATTTGGAATTTTATTCATATTTGTGTTTTCCTTTTTCCTCCTTTCCCCTCCTCCCTATTTTCCTGTTTCACTACTGACTGCAATAAAATAAGGCCCGGTCTACGCTTACCTATGGGATTCAGCAGCAGTCGACGGGAGATAGGCTAGTGACGTAAATCACTTGTGTATCTTCTGTTGACTTTGCTGCATCTCTTTTGCGTGCCGTCCACACTGCGTTGCATCAAAGGGAACAGTTTTCCCTTCGACGCAGTGCTACGCCACTTACCGGGGTGGTTTTCCTGCGTTGATTGCTGGATTGACTCAGCGGGTCTACACAGACCACTCAGTCGATGCAGAGCAATTGATCTCACGGCAGCAAATTTGCCACCGCCGGTGTGGACCCAGACACAATAAGGTTAAATATTTAACTTTTATTTTATTTTTCATTTTTGCACAATGCAAATTTTCTGGCATTCAAGAAGTTTTGAAAAGTAACAGAATGGGAAAAGGAAAAAGAAAAAGGCTGGGAGAAAATGCTGAACATTATTCATTTTATAACATTTTCCCCAAAAAAGAAATTGTTCTATTGCACACCCTGTGAAACAGAAGCTACTTCAAAATTTCAAAATTTTTGGTGAAACTGTTTTTCCATGTTTGCAACCAGCTATACCTTGAACATGTTGTTTGCTGTTATCAGAGTTATGTGGTGCCTGGGAAGGGAAGAGATTGGGTCTGGTGGCGTCTGATAGTTCTAAATGCAGTTTTTGCAAACAAGGCAAACACTGTTTAATAATTAAGACATGACAGAATAGTCTTAATTCTTTGACCTTTGAAAACTTAGCAGCAACAGCTGTTCGAAAGACACTGTTTGGTTTGATTATAATAAGAGGAATAAAACTTACAGGTTATAAGCCATCGTCAGGTCACAAACAGTTATTTTTGCCAGAGGGACCAATGATAGTTGAGTGTGCCAGCCAAGCCGAATACATTTCATAGTAAATCAAACCCAAATTTGATAATTGGTTGCTTCTGCAAAACACAATCTAATGTGTTTTTGGAGGGAGGTGGTATCTCTAATATTTTCTTACAACCTTGTAGTTGCAAACTGAAGTGCTGACTTTAACTGTTTGCCACACATTTGTATACTAATGACATACACACAGATTTGGTTGTTTTAAAATAAAACTGAAATATGAATGGGACATATATCACCATTTTCTTTTTTAGGGTAAACAATCCGTCAGACTGAGTCAGCAGAGGTTAAGTTCTATGGTCTGTGTAATGCAGGAGGTCAGACTAGATGATCACAATGGTCCCTTCTGGCCTTGGAATCTATGAATCCATGAATACTGAATACCCTGGAACAAGAAGCTTCAGCGTACATAGGACAGATGGCTATGCTAAAGAATATAAGAAATGTAGATATAAATGTGATCTCCAGAATTCATGGAATGGTAAAACATCCATAGATTTCATGTCATGTAATTTGCAGAAAGCATGAGAAGCTTTTTGATGATGGCAATCCTCTTGTGTAAGTGGATGTGAGGCCTTTAGAAATGATTCATGTACAGATAATGTATATGAGCTCTTCTACAGTTTTTAAATGAAATGCATGGAAATAGAAAATCTGTCATGTGGTCCACAAAGATGCTTCTTTTACTAGATGGTTCTAAAATGC
Organism: Mesoclemmys tuberculata; assembly: GCA_007922155.1. Taxonomy (NCBI): domain Eukaryota; kingdom Metazoa; phylum Chordata; order Testudines; family Chelidae; genus Mesoclemmys; species Mesoclemmys tuberculata. Next base: position 105,591,046 of record ML675603.1, on the reverse strand, counting down.
AAATGAGGAGAGCCAAAGGTAGCCTCCTCATTGTTTAATCTGTGGATACAAAGTTGTTCAATATGGTTTCAGCTTTAGAGATTTTTAAATACTCTGAAAAAGTGGCCAGTATCTTGGATCAACACACAAAGAAAACAAAAGACTTCAAATATGAGACAAATTGTATGTCACACACACTAAAAAGAAGAAATAGACATGAGAAACTCTGACAAAATACTTCAAAATAGAGACAGTAGAATGCAGAGAAATGCCATTGGAATGAGCACCAATAATATTTCATTTTAATTTACTGGAGAGAAATGTGGGCACATCCCACAACCAAATTTGGGGTCTGAACTGCCCCATGGACAAGTGAACAGAATTTCTTTCCTCAGTAAATTTGGTGAAGAAACTAAAACTGTTTCCCATTTTACAGCTGGGGAAACTGAGACTGAGTGATTCAGTCACTTGGCTAAGGCTATACATTAAATCAGTAATAGAAGTAGGATTAGAACTCAGGAGTTTATGGTTCTCAGATGCGTGTGTGTGTGTGTGTGATGTCCACCATATCATGCTACTTCTTTTTTACAGTGATTTCAAAAGGATATTCTTTTAACAGAACCCAGTTATTGACAGCTGAATGTTAACCTTCTGTACCAAACATAAAAAAATCATAGTGGAGAGAAACAGGAGAGGAAGGAAGTCCCCCTTGTAGTAGCATTATGACAGGAGATGGAAGGAGCACAGCATTTTTTTCTCCATATGAATTGCCATTTCGAATCAGCCCAGTGGTCCATCAAGTCCAGTATCCTGTCTGCAACAGTGGCCAGCTTCAGATGCTTAAGAGAAAAATGCAGGAAATACACAGTAGGTAGTTGTGGAATAAGCTACCCTCCATGAGTGTCTCATTCTAATCCCTTTATCTGAAGATTGGTTTAAATCCTGAGGCACAAGATTTTGTATCCCTTCAAATACTCCTGTTTAGCATTAACTATTATAACTCTGGATATTCTTGTAATTCATAAAAAAAAAGTCCATTCCCTCTTTGAATTTTGAAAAATGCATAGCTTCAGCAACACCCTATGGCAATGGGTTCCACAGTCTAATTGTGTATGGTGTTAAAATGTATTTCTTTTTAATCAATATTGAATTTTCCACCTTTAACTTTCATTGTCTGTCCCCATTGTTTTTGTATTATGAGATAGGAAGAACAGATATCCCAAACTACCTTCTCTGTACCATTCACTATTTTATATGCGTTTATCAAGACCTCTTTTATTTGTCTCCTTTCTAAAATAAACAATATCTTTCTTTTCACTCTGTCTTCTGATTGATGTATTCCAGGCCTTTAATCATTTTTATCACTCCTCGCTAAACCCTCTCATTCTGTAGTGGATATATATATTATATGGGATGACCACTATGGCCCATAGTATTCCTGGTGAGGCCACACCACTGATTTAAATAAAGGCATTATAATATTTTCCATTTTATTCTCTATCCCATTCCTTATGCATGCCAACATTTTGCCCATTTTTTTTACTACAGCTGCATACTGAGCAGAGATCTTCGTTAAGCTGTCCATAGCAATGTCTAAGTTCCATTCCTGAGCTGTCACAGTTTAGTTAGAACTTTGTAAGGGGTCTGAGTAGTACACATTTTTCTCTGAAAAATATATTATTTGCATTTGTGAACAATAAACTTTACCTACCACAGTGCTTCCCAAACCACCTACCTTGGTTTTGGTTTCTCATTTTTTCCTTCTTTCTAGACCCTTAATAAATTTACAAAACAACATGAGACTTAATATGGAACCTTGAGGCTGTTAACTTTTTGCCATGGTTAAAATGGATCATTTATTCCTGACGTGTTTCCTGCTTCTCAGCCAGTTTTTGATCTCTGACAATACTTTGCCCCATTACTAATTAGTTACTTTGCACTATTGCCAACCCCAGCTCTTCAAAAATCATGTCAGTCCTCAGAGATCATGAGATTGGCTTAAAACCACGAGGCTTTCCTTCAGATAATAAATTTGGGGATCTTTTAATTTGTGTCCTGGTTTCTGAATGTTTAGGTTACAGTGGCTTCGTGTTTCAAAGTTCTCTCTGCAGCCATGAGGACTTGCAACCTACTTTTTTTTCAAATGAAATTCTTATGCAGTCCCTTGATTCCAGAAATTGGCGCTGTACTACAAACATCTGATATCAAAAGACTTGCAATAAAATCATGAGAGTTGACAACACTGTGCAGCCTTCATGCAGCACCTTGTCAAAGACTTTTTGAAAGTCAAAATTAATTATGTCACCTGGTTCTGTTTTATCCCCTAACTTAATGACACTTTCAAAGAATTCTAAGAGACTAGTGAGACACAATTTCCATTGCAGAAAATGTGCTAGTTAGCCCCTATCATATCATGATCTTCCAGCTGTTTATACATTCTAATTGTAATTATTTCATCCAATTTACAAGAAAAAATATAAGGTTTCAATGCTTCGTAATTACACAGATCTCCCCTACATATTTTTTTTTAAATATAGGTACAGTATTAGCTACCCTCCAGTTCTCTGGCATAATAGCTGTTTTAATAAGCAACTGCATATGTTTTTCTAGTAGTTCAGCCATTTCATATCTTAAGCTCCTTCTGAACTCTAGGAGGTGGTGACATTGCTTTTTAAATTATCAGTTTATTCCAGCCCCAAATTACATTTAAATAACAAAATCAGCACATATTGTTATAGTTCAGTTAATTGCTGGATTATTTTGGGGGGAGAACCTTGCATGTGAAAAGAAAAATGAGCCCGCTGAAAAAGTTATACAACGATAAAGGAAGATTTTACAGAAAATGTTGATGAGAATGAGTTTAGCAATGGCAACAAAATGTGTGGGTGTGGGGATAGACAAAGAAGGAGCAGAGGAAGAGAAATAGACAATCAGGGAGAACAGCAGCAGCTGTGACAAAATCAGCAATTGCAGTAAATGCAGCAGCCATCATGAGTACTGCATCTCCTTTTCCTGCTTCACAGTTAATTTCCTCCAACCATGGTAGCTGAAATTCACCCTGCTGGTTTAATTTATACTGCCTGGGGAGAGAGGGAGAAACAGAGAGATCATACTAGGATAAACATGATACTATTAGAGCCAGGTGACATCAGCAGTTCTGTAAAACAGCTTACAAACTACCCATTGCTTGAAAAGACGCAAGCACATTTGCATTTAAAAATAACTAAGGGGCCTTCATATTTCCTAGATTATCACTCTCTTAAATCCTGTTTAGTTGTGTGTCCCTGGTGACACGCAGGAGCAGGCTATGTACTCAAATCAAAAAGGAATATAAAAACCATATCTGAGATTTCAGAAATCCTACCGAATCAAAGGAATACCACACATGACTGAGTTGGTCTGCCTACTTCCATTACGTGCACCACTCAAGAGTCAGCTTGCAAGGGCTCTACATGGAACATGACTAGTCACTAGCTGTTGGCAAGTAAACCACGGGGGGAGGGGGCAGCAGAACAGAACTTCAAGGGAGTAAAGAGTCTCAGGCCAGCAAAACCAGGTTTATCTTAAATAGACAGTGCTTGTCACAAGGGGAAACAAAAATGGCTCTTCTCCAAAAGTGCACTGACGCAAGCTATAGGGAGAAGTCAGAAATTTTACTTTGCCTGTCTCACTTGATAATGTAGGATATTTTTCATACAGCTCAGGTAGAAAGTGAAAAAAATATGTTACTTGCCCTACAATATATCAGACTTGTAGGCGTGAACAATCAAAAGCTCAGTCACAAAATACTCAAAAAGATGGACTTTGACAACTAGATAAAGGAATTTTTTGTTCTCCAATGAACTTCTACAGACAGACGGCATCAATTATACTTACTAATCCTCACAACTCAAGAGACAACTCTGGATTTTCCTGCAAACTCCCAATTTCATCAGGTACATTCCTCAAGTGGAGATTACCTCATTCAAAGAGCAAATGTAAAACCGCTAAGTGTTTACAGAATAGGCAAGCCAAATCCAGTCATCAGCTCTTAGCCAAAACTCCTAAGTTTGGCCCAAATCTTTGTATTTAATGTAATAGTGTTGACAAGGTCACCACACAATGTCATACATGATGATGTTGCCCTTAAATAGGGACGAATCTCTTGCTTCTCCTGCTTCAGGCAAGGTTAGCACATGGGAAATATTGGTTTACATATAATTTTAAAGGAAAAGCTGATTTCCAATAAAGCCCATAATTGCCAGAAGATATGACTCTACTCACAAATGGCAACAAGAACTGAGAATTTTCCCAGAATTTTTGGCACAATAGTTATATTACACTGCCATCCACTGACTGTCTCTTGTAAGTACATGCACTGACAGACCGCGTCTGTTTTACATTGACTTGGCTTAATTCCCACTGAAAGACCAGCCTTCCCCAGACAGATATACTCCCAATTCATTTCCTCCTGCAATGATAACTGTGAAATTTACCCAGCTCACAAAGGAAGAGAAATAATTTCTCTAATAGCCTTAATACGTTTTTAGAGACCTTGGCTAGCATCCAAGTGAGACTTAGACATGGCTGTGCAGACAAAGTGAATGCAGAGCTTACTCTCGTGTGTATGTGTATGTGTGTGTTATGTGTGTGGTTTTATTGTCAGATAAGTTTCAAAAAAGATGTATTAATTGAACCCCTCAGCAGTGATGCGCCCACCAATAGCTTTCCCTCACTACATCAAGGGATGTGAATGAAAACTAATTGTGCTTCAAAGAAAAGGCAAATCACAAGTCTGTTGTAGGATTAGGTTTTCCTTTAATTAAGATTGTTGAAATAAACAGCAAGAGAGCTGTTATGGACTTTTTCATGTTATACTTTAGTTCCAGTTTCTCTATTGAAATATGAGACTATCCTGTTGTTACAAAAGAAGATCAAAGAACAGAATACACTAGAAAAGCCAGAAAAAGCATTCAGAAATTAATATTTAAGCTTCACTTAAGTGAAGTAAAATTCCCTGGAAATAATCTACTAAAAATATTTGAATATTTCAGTTACAAAGGGACCACTCTAATAAACTCTTATTGTTAGAATTTAATAGTAACTGCTGTACTCGGCCACTACTGTGAGCGTTGGCAGGCATGTGAAGACAGATTTTAGATAAAAGCATTAAATGATTCCAGTCTTGCTATTAGCTACATCAGTAAAAATAGATTTATATACTTTTAGCATGTATGTAAGTTGTAATAAATAAAGGGTGTGCACATGTACTGTTGTATAATATGTCAGCATAAGAGAAAGTGTATAGTATGCCCATACTGTACAAACTGTTTACTGCCTCTTCTAAGAATTTGAGTCAGGAGAATCTGTCTTTTTTTTTTTTCTCAGTTTCCTTTACATGTGACTGACTGAGCAATGAAGAGCTACTGTCAACAATGAGCAGCAAGGGAAGGACATTTTAAGGAGCATGAATGATTGTACTAGAAGACAGGAAGGATGGGTCAGTGTTCTCATCTTAGACTTCAGTTTCCGTCCTTGTCCTGCTACAGATTTCCTGTGTGATGGTGGGTGAGTTCCCTCAGCTCTTCATCTATAAAATTGGATAATAGCATTTCTGCATCTCACAAGGGTTCTGAAGGATAAATATATTAAAGATTGTGAGATGATCAAATGCTACGTTAATAGGGTCCACATAAGCACCTAGGGTATATGGAACACACAAATTCTTGCAGACAAGGAATAAGTGGCGGCACAGATTGTATTCTGTGTTCTACGCTTTGTAATCTGTACATATGAATAAAGCTTTAAGAATCCTTCTCTATTCAAGAGTTTCACTTGCCTCAAGAGTTTTAGGAGGTACTTCCTTCTGGTGGAGAGTGTAGACCCTAACCCATGATGGCAAGGAAAAAAAAAGGTGAGTTAACATAATCACCCTGAGCAGAAAATCTATCCTGTGTCCCTGCTTTCAGCACAAGGAATACTTTCTTGGGAGGCAGTTTTGGCTTGTTTCACTTTTAGCCAGTTGATGTGTTACCTAAACTGCCATTCTTCAAAGAAGGAAAATATTTTTCACTGGAGGTAAGTGAGCAAGAACATGGGACTGCCATGCCGTCCCACTACAATTAGTGGGAAGTGATGGTGCTTACTGCCTCCTGGGACTGCTCACCACCTTAAAGGATTTAACTCTAATATATACATTATGAAAAAAAAATTCTTATAAGCTGGCAAAAGTTACCACCATGTATGTATCCCACATAAATATAGACCCAAGTTTGTCATCCTCGGTGTAACTCTGGTGGCTCCAGTGGCGTAGATGTAGTTCCAAGCTGTTTCCTATGCCCTGACCATTTGGCCATGCACACAAAATGGCCATTTGAATCTCTGCCACTCTTTTCTTCCCTTATCCCCCACGACTGCCCCTCTCTTTACCACTCCCTGCATGTAATTCATTCATTAAACCCTATTCCACATTTTTACATCCAGATTTCCTCTGCCCACCCACACTGGCTGCTGGTAAATGGTGCTTCTCTCTCCAGCTGCTGTGCCAGCTGCCTTCCCATGTATGCACCACCCGGGGCCAGTTACTCTAGGGGCTATAACAGGAGAAGAGGGCCATGGGGCAGCAAGTAGACAGTTGCAGAGATATACGGCTTGACTGGAGCTGCAAACTTACTGTACCTGCTCCCCAGCATCAGTGTAAACTAACTATAGTGAATCTGGAGTATTGGCGTCTTACCCCAACTCCTACTGGCCTTCTCCTTCCACACAGTCTCCCCACAGAATCTTTTATACTTCTGCACCCTTTTCCCAGATAGGCCAATCAGAAACAGAGGAAGGGGCGTTTCTTGTAGGATGCCCTTTCCTCTATGGTAGCAGCATCTCCAGTAGGTCCCTTTGGACTTACAATGCCCAGTCACCAGTGGAATGACATTTGCACCCAAGCAGTGGTATTATACCAGGGGTGAATTTGGTCCCAAACCTGTATCCTGTTACTATTTGGCGGGGAAAATGACTGCACATTATTCTTTTTTATTGCTCATTCATAATGATTTGAGAAGTTAAACACGCAAATGGGCAAGGGTACCCAATTAGCTCTCTTTTCGTTTCATTAGTAACACACTAAAGGTTTCAAGAATCTGGATGATCTTAAAGCCTTTGGATGCATTTGGGAAAATCTAAATTCCCATTGTCATGCTATGGGAATATTTATCTTAGTGACACTGATCCTCCATGTTTTTTCATAACATCCCAATAAAGCTACAATTCTCATCTGTTATGATTCTGTGACTCCAGGTAAACTGTGGAGTAACTCATCAGAAAGGGAATAAGAACCATTGCAGCCAGGGAGTTCTTCTCTCCTGGAGATAGTGTTTTTTGTTAGTATATTTTACTCTCGTTATAATCAGAAAAGAAACAGGAAAAACTCACCAGCCTGGGGTTCAGCCAATTATATGAATCCTGGATGCAGATTCCTACTTTCTCCAAGACTACATCTGTCTCCCAAGGAAATGTGACAGCCATTCTCTTGAACACCAGTGCACGGAGAGTGGAAAAAGAAGTTACAGTTGAAATTTTGTTTAACAAAGACAAGGGCTGTGCCCTGCACTCTGAGACATTCCTCTAAATACTTTGTTCCCATGAGTGCTACCAGCATTTTTTATTATTTTCTTTGAATTTAATGATTTCACTTTTTTCATATTTTGCAGATAGTTGAATACTGTTAGAGTCCCAAAATATATGAATTATCTTGTGTAACTGCACTGAAGGAATATAATAATTTAGTCTTTTCAAAAAGTGAACAAAAGCCCAAATTCACCAATTTTGCTTTTCCACAAGTCTTTACAGTCTTTTGCTTTACATAAGTCTTTCCCAGACTTCTAGTCTCAGCACAGGAGAGATTAAATGCTGGTTTAAGCTTGGTACTCTTGAGACAGGTACTTAAAGCTGTTTGAACATTTCTGCTTTATCCCTTTACTAAGAGCTACAGTACTAAAAAGAATTCCCTTCCTCAAAAGACTGTTGAAGTCTAACCACGATAATATCAAAACTTAGTGCTCATGAAAGTTAAGGGTTGAGTGTAATGCTACAAGCAGACCCTATCAATGGATCTCCATGAGGTATAATTGCCATCTGCCCAAGCGAACCATTTCTTGCATGTTAGTATTCCTTCCAGCACCCGCTATGTGTAACACTTATCTTTTATTTTCCCTGCTTTGTCCAGTTTCCCTAAAGATTGCTTTGATGTTTATGCTGTGGTATTACTTGCCAGATGGCCCCAAAGGGCATTGGCAAGGATTAGTTTCTCTGTCCATGAGACACTTTACATCTTCCTCCTTACACATACAAGCAGGGAATGGCTGTGATCTGGCACTTAACATTGCAGTGTTATAATTCTTTAGCCATTAATATAGATTCACGTGCCTGACTGTCATAATTGTCAATAAGTGTTTTGCCATGGGCTTCAAAGAAAACAGGATCATTCCCGAAGCCTCTTTGGATTGTGTTTTACTTTTTATTTTTCTTTTGGTAGGCCCAAACCTGTGAAGTTACAGAAGGGAATATAAGGGAAAACATCTTTAGAATTTCTGATTTTCGTAGCTCCTCCAGATAATAAAAGTAGGGCCATTTTTCCCTCGCCAGCACATTGTGTTTCATTCCTCAAGTCAGCTTGCCCATCTCTGTGGCAGTCATTCTTGTTTTGCAGACCTATCAGTTATATGCACCCAGTTATTTTGAAATGGTCAAATGTAAACCTGTATTATTATATTATCCATGAACTCTTATGCAATAGATGCACAGCTACAATAATGTTTGTCCAAATGCCATCTCTTGGGAAGAGTTGGTTCTTGTTCATTCCCTGGGATAAGAGTAATTCTGAAAGCCCTTCTTTTAAGAACTACAGTTTTTTTCCCAATATCTCCTCTTGACATCTAGCCTATCCAAATCTTCTTTGATTCTGCATAATGGTCACCTCATAAAGTATAGCCTTCTTCTATACATCTGTGTTCAGATTAAAGTTTGTTTGCTAGTTAGCCCTCACTCTCCCCAGGTAGCTGTTAACTGTCTTTCACTGATGCGTCAGACAATTCATAGATTTTCTAGCCAGAAGAGACCGTTAGCTCTCTAATCTGATCTCCTGTATATCAAAAACCATTAAACTTCACCCAGTTATCCCTGTATTGAGACCAATAGCTTTTGTTTAACTAAAGCATATCTTTTAGAATGGCAACCAGCCTTGATCGGAAGACACCAAGAGAGAGAGAATCAATCACTTCCCTTGGCAGTATGTTCCAGGGGTTAGTCATTGTTAAGGTGCATCTACACTTACCACATCACCTAGAGTACAGACATGGCATGCCCAGCTAGCACAAGGGTACGTAGCAGGGTTACCAGCGTAGAGAGTGTGGCATGGCACTTGCAGTGTAGTGTCTTTCCTCACCACAGAGAAAAGCTCCAGCAGCAGGGAACGATTCCAGCAATAGGGAGGCAATGAGGAGAGGCTCTGACAGCTCCCCACTAATGGAGCCTTTCCCCACTGCTGAAGCCTCTCTTTGTGATAGACAGCTACACACGGTAGTGACAAGTGTGAAGGCAGTGTACTTTTCACTGTGGTGTGTAGCTACTCGTGCAGTGCCTGTACTCTACATGCTGCCAGAAGTGTAGAAGTAGCATTAGAGATTTGTGCCATGCTACTAATTTAGATTGGGCTGATATTGGTGTCTAGCCATTGGTTCTCATTACGTCTTTCTCCATTTCATACCCAATATATTTTCCATGAAGCACTTATACTATGTAATCAAGTCACCTCAGTCATCTTTCTGATAAGCTGGGCTGGTTGAGCTCATCTAGTCTTTCACTGTAAGGCATTTTCTGTAGCTCTCAAGACATTTGTGTGGCTCTTATGTACTCTTTCCAATTTTTCAACACTGTTTTTGTTATGGACACCAGACCTATACACAGTTTTCCAATATCAGTCTTTAATTCTTTTTCAATAATAGCCTTAAACTTCCTATAATTTTCAATAAGTCTCTATCTCTCAATAATATTGATCTATATCAAGTATGATGTCTCAATAAAGTAGGCTATCAGCCACTGTGTCCATTTTCTCAGAATACACCTGTAACCCGTCCGTGCCCAGGGTAGCCCACTGATAATGCCAGGGTCAGGGCAGGCTGCAAAAGGAGAGCAAATTCTCCCAGCAGATGATGGGTGACACCACAGTCAGACTTCCCAACCAGCCACAAACAGTGCTTCTGATTCCCCCACACTGGTTATCAAGAAGCCACTGTGCAAATACACACAGCCCCCTTTACTGCATTTCAGTCTCTGGCTCCCAAACTGACACTAGGTCGAGTAAAGAGACCAGTTGCTTTAACTCTATGCTCTTTACTAAAAGATTCCCTCTGATCCCAAAGGATCAGCCACAGTACCAGTTCACTATAAGCTTGGATCTTACCCAAAATACCACGCTGCCAGCCAATCCTTTAGTAACTAAAACTAAAGGTTTATTAATAAAAGAAAAACAAACAATAAGAGAAGTGTTAAAGGCTTAAAGCAATCAGATACATACAGATGATTTAAAAGTCCATATACATCAGGTTTCTAGAACAATTGTGGAGTTGCAGGCTTGTATAGTTCCTCTGGTTTACATCCAGTACCTGGATGGGTCTAAGTCCTTTAGTTCAGTTGCAAAGTGTGTTAATCCAGAGGTGTGTCCGCCGCTGGACAGGAACAAGGACACAAGGCAAAGACCAAGACGAAGACAAAATGGTTTCTGTGGTTTGATCTTATATACCCTCTGTTACTGGCCATGTGGCTTGTGGAACTTTACTGGAACCAAAATGAAGTTCATAGTCACATGGGCCAATCCTGGTAACTCTTCAGGTATGCCTTTAGTTTCTTCCCGGGCCTCTGGCTCCTGTAAAGGTCTTGATGGGCCATTAAGCAGGCTATTGTCCTGCGGCCTCTCTGTCTGGGGTGTGTCTTCTACAGCACAGTTTGAAATACAGGGATATCAAAGATCTCCATAACTTTCCTTACACATATTACACATGAACACAAATATTATCATCTTATTCAGCATATCATAACCTTTCTAACAGTATCTGACATGGTATGTCTTACATGAATTATTATGATTTTGACATATTAATGTCAAACAACACAAATGCCCCCCCTCCTAATGCAGCCCGCGTGACAACACCATACTAGATTTATCACTAGATTTGAATTTGTGGATCTGGGATAAAGTCTTCTTGGCAGAGGGCTTAAATCTGTGGGTTTCTCATCTCTTGGTGTTCTGCTGAACTTTAAATCTGTTGCCTGCCCTTTTCCTGTCTACTGCTTTTGATTTAAGGGGTGGGATTTTCGCACAAGGGTTATTGTTTTGCAATGGAATAGGAGGCTTTATTGTTTAGTGAATTGTTTTTATTCTTTATACAATACCTAGGGACTTTTGATGGGTGCTTTATTAAATGAAAAATAAGCAGAGGAATACTGCCAATTAGCTGTGCAATCATAGTGCCTGCAGCAGGGACATGAGCCATGGCACTAATAATGAGCATCACAGTGCTAGGCCTGGCAGAGAGATAAGTGCTGCAGCACTTTAGAAAGCGTAACAGGGTAAACTTTTATCATTCTTGAGGGCTGCAGAGATTTTTGTATTTTATTGGTAGCTTCCATTCCCTGTTTTGTTTTTATGGGGTTCTTCAGCATAACAGAAAAAAAAATGCATGAGAAAAGTCAATATGGTTTATGTGACAGAGAAGTCAACAACAAGCAACTCCTAAAACTTTGTCTGCACTTGGAGTGAACTGCCCTCCGCTGTGTGTAAAGTACAGCAGTCCCACAGAGCTCCTCATACTCCCTCCATTTCAGAAAGAAAGCCATGACGCTAATGTTGACAGCTGGTGTTGTGGCAGACACACGTGCACATGCGGATGGCAGGGCTATGCTGACTGAACACCATGATTACTCACAGCATACAACTGAGGGATGGACATTGTAATATTAGCACAAAATGCCTAATACAGTAGAACCTCAGAGTTACGAACACCTCAGGAAAGGTGGTTGTTCGTAACTCTGAAACGTTCGTAACTCTGAACAAAAATTTATGGCTGTTCTTTCAAAAGTTTACAACTGCGCATTAACTTAAAACAGTTTTGAAACACTCCTATGCAGAAAGAAAATGCTTCTTTCCCTTTATTTTTAGTAGTTCGCGTTTAACACAGTACTGTACTGTATTTGCTTCTTTTGTTTTCTCTGTGGCTGCCTGATTGTGTCCTTCTGGTTCCAAATGAGGTGTGTGATTGACTGGTCAGTTCGTAACTGGTGTTCATAACTCTGAGGTTCTACTCTCTGAAGAAAATACTTCTTTAAAACACTTTAGATAGGATTTTCCAAAATACTCCTCAGAGTGAGCAGAATTAGACTGGTGCTGAGCACTTTGCAAAATTCCACTATTGTTTTATTTATCTTATATTTTATCTGTCCAGGTGCCTTCTTTTCTAATTTTCCCTTTAGTTATTTTTATTTTGCATTAATTCTGCTTGTTCCTTCAGTTCTGTCCTTCCACCCCCTTATCAACATGAACATTTTCTCTTCCCCGCCCAACTCTTTCATGCTACAAAGGACAGAGCTTGTTCTATCTCTCGCTCTTACTAGTACCACTATATGTGCTGTTCAGAACAGCACTTCATTTAGGCAGCAGAGCAGTTGCCTAGAAAAGGAGGCTCCGCTTAATTGGTTGCAGGGTAAGACTTCTGCTAGTGACCTGTGCTTTCCAATAGAGACAGATATAATGAGGACTGGGTGCAAGCAATATCACTTAGCTCTTCAACAGCACCTTTTATTCATATATGTCAAAGCATTCTAACGCTAGATCTACACTATATACCTACCCCCCTTTTGGCTATGTCTACACTATGAGCTAGGGGTGTGATTCCAAGCTTATGCCGAAGCACTCGCACTTGTAGTCATTGAGGTAGTTTGAGTACAATTAACGGTGTAGTCACAGTAGCGCTGATAGCAGCAGCAGTGGGATGAATTAGTCATGCTGAGTTCAAACCTGCCTGAAACTGGTGGGTACATACTCAATATGGCTCACCCATGCCTCCACTGGTGATACCCAGGCCGCTGCAGTTACGCTGCTATTTATACTCAGGCTCGGTCAATAAGAGCTAGTGTGGATATGTGGCTACAAGTAGGGAAGTCACACTACCAGCTTGTAGGAAAGTGTAGCCAAAAGGAAGATTGATTTCATTCCCATTTTACAGATGAGGAAACTGAGGCACAGAGCAGTGAAGTGACCGTCACACAAAAGGACAGCAGCAGAGCCAGGAACAGAACTGAGCTACCCTGACTCATAGGTCAGTGGCCCAGCCCTTGGCTCGAAATGCCTCCTTGCTGGAAGGTGCAGACATTGTAGTATGTAACATTAGCCTGAAAACACAGCAAAAGAGGGTTACAAAGATTTGCCAAGAACAATCCTTGTCATCAGACTTCCCCACCCAATACTATAATTCAAATATTATGTATCTCCCTCTGGATTTCTAGTGTAACAGACATCTCAGTATCTAGGTATGGTATAGGAACCTATAATAGCTTATTGACATTATGCTATTATATTCAAATATAGTATCCTCCATTCCCAGGTGAGTAAAGTAGCCACATAAATATGCTGGACAATATGTAGAATAAAATGTAATTGGCCTCCAGTTTTAGAACAGTACCTACCAAAAAGCAAGAACATACTGTAAATAATTAGGTCCGATTTGAGCAGGCGCCTAAGCCTGCTTTTGACCCTCACTGTTTCTACCTCATGGCTACAGTTACAGTTCTGCTGTTTTAGTCCAAGGAGCCTTAAGGGCTTTGCACTTTGCAGCTCTTGGGATTTTCTCTTAGATAATAAATAACAGAAATTAAAAGTTGTGGCTCTTTAAAAATATATTTATTTATTTTTGCTTTGATACCTGAGCTAATAACAGGACTTTGCAGCTGAGCAGAGATGATAATAGTAACAAATTATAATTGATCTTAAAATAGTTAACAGTGCAAGCAATTTTGGTGACTTTCGCTTCTGCACACATATTAAGACATTTAGAAGTTACATGAGAAATAAAGATACTTCTGAGATCCTTAACCCTTCACTTCACTGCTCAGAAAAAATGGTAAATGTGTGAAATGGGAAGATTCAGCAAACAGAAGCAATTTTTACACTGCTTTTTTTTTTTAACCAGAAAGTATATGAAAAATGAGTTTAAGTGCAACTCTATTGTAACCTGAAATCTAAAAAGCCCTATTACACATAACCACCATCCCACCAGTTCCCAGGCATACGCGACTCTTAGTATCACTGTAATGAGTGCCAGTGCCAGTCATATATATACATGCAGGACACTGACTACGGCCCTGAGCAAACAGGTGTACTGCTGTGCCCACAGGCTTCATGATGCAGGATCAGGACTTGTACCAGCAAAGGGGGAAGCAGGGCATAAGGAGCATTCACAGCTTTGACAAAGGCACATGCTGGAGTACTGTGTCTCTCTATTTGCCTGAACCTACAAGTTACATAAAATAGGCTTTTGAATAGTGAAAAAATCAGAATCTGAATTGACTTGGATTAATTAACCCTGCTGCTGCTTTGAATACTGCAGTTTACTTAATTTGCATACAATATATTTAGTGACTGAAGCTCAAAACTGTGAGCTCAAGGACTAAGTCATGCAAATCTCATTTTACCCATGAGGTGCTCTAAGACCATGCTCATTTACTTTTTAGAAAGGGCAGTACTTTGCTAACCTTGCTAATTCACACAGTTTCCACCCTTTTAAATCTAGAGGTCAGGGACTGGTGGGATTCTCTTCCCCTTTGATGCCTGCTTTCCACTGTTAATGAATTTAACAGGTGAATGGCAGCATTAGCAAGCCTTTCTAAGTGAGTCTATAAGCTCTCATTTAAAATACGTTAGGACAAGAATTAAAAAATAAGATCCTAAAGTTAAACTCTTAAATGTGTGTTTAGGCCCATCTGTATCTGTGGCCTACTTTTTAAAAGTGCTGAGCACCCAGCAGCTCCCATTCCCTTCAGTGGAGGTGTGAGGTAGAAAGTATCAGTATAAAGATGGAGTGTGTGTGGCGTAGGGCACCCCATAAAGATGTAACAGTCTTCCACCCAAAGTTATTGCGTCTTCTGGGGTGGACATTTCACAATCTCTCTTGCTGAAGCTGTTATACTTTGCATACACTATTTAAATATTCATTGGCAGGAAACTAGATCTCTCACATGAGTCCTCTTACCACTGGGCTACAGAATCATTCTGACTCTCTCTTTGGCCCAATAAATGTTTAAGCATTTCATACAAAGTGAACCAGCTTGGACAGGAAAGACTGAGAAAACCCCAACCCTGAATACCTTATGGCCCAGTGGGTGAGGTGGGGGGAGGGAAGAAGACCTGCATTCAGCTCACTGTTCTACTTCAAGCAGAGTGGGAACTTAAACCAGAGTCTCCCACACCCTGGAGGAGTGTGCTAAATATTGGTTGTTAGGGGAGCACCACCCCCTTCTTTTCAGCTGAGCTTTGGGTACGGTCTAATCAAGTAGGTTAGGTGGCCTCTGAGCACATACCCCTTCAGGACCCACAAGCAAGATAGGCGGGAGGAGAGCCTAGTTTGAGAATTCCACTGTGAGCTAGGTGCCATGTTTCTTGGTGGTATCAGGATACAGGTGGCTGTGCACATGTCCAGCAGCAGAAATTTAGGTACACAGGTCATTATCAGTGGAAATTTAGGCACCCAGGGATTTTAGGCACCTACAGGTCTAGGCAACAGCTGAGCAGGGGTTTTGTGAATGCCAGTGTCACCTGGATATTGCACTTAGACACCTAAAGTAGTAGTTAAGTGTCTACATCCCCTTTGGGAATCTAGCCTAGAGTCGCTAACTATTCTTGATCAACTTGGTTGTAGAAATTCAAAGTTTACAGTCAAAGCTGACCAAATATTCTTTGTCCAATACATTATTCCAAGAAGACTGCTGTTATTCATCAAAATAATTATTCACCAAATAGTTCTTTGGCAGCATTTGACCAGCTCGATAGATGGCTGAATATTGTCAATTGAATAAATCATTTAACAAATAATGGCACTATTTGTTGAATAATTCATGGAAGGAAAATTTTTTCAAGTATTTTACACACACTATTAAATACCAATAAAATCTAGGACATTGTCTAGTTCAAATTCATTAAAGGCTTACTTATAAAAATGACCTTATTTGGTAAAGTTGTCTATGTTTTATAAAGTCTGCATGAGTAAACAGCTAGTAGCTAAGGTCTGGATAGCCAATCAAGATGTGAGGAAATCAGAGAACCACAGATCTCTAAAATCATAGTTTCTTATGCATTGCTAATTACACAGTAGTAATCCAAGCTATATTAATGAAGTATATGTTGAAAAATATTATACATATATATTGTAAGTCAGAGTTAAGGTTTTATGGGAATGTCCGGGTTAAATTTCATGTCATTAACATAATGTGTGAATTATTAGGGTAATATTCTTATGTAAATGATCTTAACTAGTCATTTCCAATCATTATCATACTTAAAAAGTTTTACTGCTATGTTCTTTTCATACTTTTTTTCTGTAGAGGTGTTATTATATATGGTAGAAATGTTAATGATAACTGGTTTGGAAATATTAGATTGTTATCGGTAAATATCAATAAATGTCAATTTCACTGTATATGTACAAATCAAGGGAAAATATTTCTATCAATAATCATCTAAATGTACAGATAGGCAAAGTCATACAAATGCTTCTTGAGAATTTAGAGTTTGATTTAAGGATATTTACTTTGTATCTTGTGATATGTGATGATGACAATTTGTATTTTAGATTACTCAATTCATAGACTCTGAAACCACAAAGGACCATTGTCTTCATCTAGTCTGATTTCCTGTATAGCACAGGCTATAGAACTTCCCCAAAATAATTCCTCAAGTATATATTTTACAGAAAGATCCAGTCTTGATTTAAAAGTTTTAATGGTATAAAACAGTGTCTTCATTGCAAGGCCCTGGAACTAGTGGCAGTTCCCACTGACCTTAAGTGTGGCTTTCTGACTAGTTGTTTATATTCCAATTTATCAAAGTCCACTTACTTTACACGCCACTTTGACCATAAGATACAATGTGCACCAATAAGTACTTCTAAGTATATCTGTTGTATGATAACTGTAACATTACCATAGCACATAGAACTCAGAGTGTTCAACCGTTTGTGTCATATATTATTTTTTGGCCCCAATGAGTTACCGGAAAAAATGGATAGATTCTTAATTCTGTTGAAGAGAAAAGCGGAAAGTGAAACAGGAGAAAATGCAGTTAAGAATTTAACTGTGGATATTAATGAAATAAACAAACAAAAGTTTTAGTTACGCAAGTAGCTCTGTAACATTACATAATTAAGGAGTGGCCCCCATTTGAAAAATACTAAAGATCACTGGTATAAACCTCAAACATTTTTAATCTCAAGATCTAATGTCATTAAATAATTACTGTCTGACACTCCCATTATCTGACTTCCCCCCATAATTTCCCACCATTGTGAAAATGTATAATTTTGCACAATTGAACATTTAAATTGAAATTTTTTTAAAATGTTTACAAATAAACATTGACATTATCTGTCAGATGTAACAAAAAATAAAAATCAAGTTCTGCCAAGCCTAATGAAAAGTTAACAAATTTGTGTGTAAGAAATATTTCTATAGATACAATTATAGATTGCATTTAGATTTGGCATATATTTAACTTCCAGTAAAATTACTATCTTTATTGTTTTTCTGGGACAGTTTTGAAGCCAAAAGCTGTTGATAAACTGACTAATATACAGGGGTGCCATTTCACATTTCAAGAAAGAAGGGCAATTTTCAACATGGGTTCAGAGATCACTTAGGTCTCTTGAACTTCCAGGATTTGTCTGTTTGTTTCCCCTACATAAATGGTGCCCCTGCTAGTAGACGATTACAATTTTTCAGGTGCATAGTCTTTCTTTTGCCATCTATGCATGACTGTGAATATAGCTTTCAGTCATGAAGTTCTCCTTTAATGCCTATCTCTGGGGTTTAAAATTTCTGTCTTGCTCTCAACTCTATGATGAAGAATTTAGATTGGATGCAAAGATCAGGCTGGCACTTTTAATGAAACCTGATTAGCCTGAGTAGTGAAATATGTGTGTGCAGGTGAGATCCATTTACAAAATGGATCATCCTCGAAAGAATGGTGGGGAGGCAGCAGAGGGAGAGCTGTTCACAAGATTATCCTGTTAGAAGGATTTTCAGTACATGGGATTATCTATAATGAGATTAACCACTAGGAGATCAAATTCTGAATGGATGCTTCAGGGAGAGACAAAATGCCCACTAAAACAATAGAGAGGTGGGAGGTGAGAGCTACAGCAACTAAGAAAAAGTTTGCTTCTAAAGGCATTGCTGTTCAGGTACTAAAGAAAACACCAAAAAAAACCAGAATGGTGGCAAATAGAAAATGAGAAAAATGTGTTTAAAAGATGGTAAGATTTGCAAAATCACTGTCTTAATTTTCCAAGAGGCGTCAAATCAGCCTACTGTTTTTGCACTTGTAATACAGTGCAGCTGCAACTAATAGGCTAGATTGTGCATTTAAGGAATAGCTGTGAGTAGAAAGTGAGGGCACACTGTCCCTCCCAAAGGGAAATAACGGAAAGACTGTTGGATCAGTGTAGAAATAGGAGCATGACCGTGGCCTTGTCCCTTCTCTTTTGGAGAATGATGTACCTCTGGAGGTTCACAGAGGAAGAAGTACTTGGGTTCTCCTTAGCAAGGGTCTGCAGTTGTGGCTAAGCCTCTGTGATACAGACAATGGCAAGGAAAGCTTCTTGATCCCCTATCTTCCTCCACACATCGTTGTTTTTGCTGTATACAGACTAACATGGCTACCACTCCGAAACATCACGCACTAGGGCTAGTCACAGCCTAGTCCACAGCATTTCGATTTGCTTTATTTGCAGGTGTTGGCAGGAAAAAATCATGCAGTTAGACAGCAACTGTCTATTATTTGTACCCACCAAATTAAAGGTGACTCTTCAAAATATGACCCAGAGTACATTTGGTGCAAATCTGTACTATTTCCTGGAATATGTCTTTGAGGACCCTGATCTGGTAAAATATATACTTAACTTTGATGACGTGAATAGTCCCATTAAAGTCAGTGGCCCTACTTGTGGTTAAAGTTGGGTATGTCCTCAGAGGATCAAGGACTCAGAGACTAAGTTTGGACTTTGACTTCTAATTTTAGGCACTGATTTTTTAACATCTTGGCCATAACGTCTTTTGCAGTGTATTTGATGCTTATGAATGAGAATTACTAGATGAACTGGCTTGAGCTAGATATAGTTCAAGTGGGTGTTTTGCAGGTATGATCTTAGTTTGTTTATGAAAATGAATCCTAGCATGCTACACTCCCTATTATTACACTCCTAGCTCTGTTTATGGACAAGTATGAATAATGCCATTTTGGATAGTGGATTTGCGACTGAATAAATATCCACCGAGGATTAAGATGATATCACCAAATGCTCTCTCTCTTCTGCTAGGGAATGTTATCAAATTGTGAGACATCACTCCCAGCATCACAGCTTCTAGGAGCGCTTGGTCTGATTGTAAAGTAATTCAAATGAAGCCCCAGGTAACTAAAGCTATGTACATACTGATGGCGGCAAATTTGTCGCCGTCAGATTGATTTTTCTGGATCCATTGAGCAGCAGTGAAGAAAAGCTCTGTCAATCCGGAAGTCGATCTATTAAAACCACCTAAAAAAAGCATAGTGCTGCATCGACGGGAATGCATTTCTCATCAGTGCAGTGCAGTAGAGCCGGTGAGCTAAAGGGAAGTTACAAAGTTGACGGGAGTTATGCAAGCTATTCTGTGTAGCTTGCATAACTCCCATCGACTGCTGCTAAATGCTGCCGGCAATCTAGACCTGCTCTATGTGTTGGCTAGTAGGTTAGATATTCAGGAAGAGTGGGAAGAAAGAAATTGTGGATAACTTGTTTGTTAACCAAAATAATTGACCTCATAAAATTTTATTTTTCTAAATATGTCAGACTGAAATCCCCTTCCAGATCAAATGGAGAATACTGTTGTTTTCAGCTTGTTTACACAGAAAATCTGGGATATAGTGTGCTACACGAAGGTTTGAATTATGCAGACTTGCTATTTAAGAAAAATGTGCTACATCAGGATTTTCCACAAAGAAATTTTCTACAGAGATATAACTAACCTGATTACTCACCATTGTTGCAAGGAATCATATTAATGTTCTACATATACTATTAGTACATACAGCACAGATATGATCTACTGAGATTGAATTACAGTGGAAGGTTAAATAGAAGTAGAGGCAGCTATATATCTTCTGTTATTTGTGCTCCTTTTTAAATATCTATTTTTCATTTTAGAGTTTCTCATTCCCTTAGGTACAGCATGAACTTAAAAGCAACCTAGTTTCTTCACAGGACTTTTAGAGTATATGATGGATCAATAATGTGTTGGTTTGTTTATGAAATATGCCAACTTGCTGGGACAGAGTCATTTTTAAGAGGAAGCAAAGATCAATATATATGTGCATAGATTTATGGATGTCTGTGTTACAATCAGAATAAGTCCTTCTGTTTAAAGAACTCTAAAAGGCAAACTTGGCTTTTCTTTTACATTGATGTATTAGCTTGTGAAGGCCACTTTAATTCTAAACACTAAGAAATACCACTTTGTGAAGCTTTTATTCTGATCTATCCTTTTTTAATTTAATTTGAGCAGCGTAAGTTCTAAAAACACAAGCAACAAGCCTACTAATGCTTTTAAACTTTATAATCACCAAGATTTGTCCATTTTCTTGAATATGTCAAATGTTTCCTTAAAACTATGAATCTTACATCCACTGTAGAAAAGAACAAAAAACCATCTTCACTAAAACAAGGATTAAGACAATCTTAAAAATAAAATCTCTGATTAGAATGCCAGTTAAGAAATAAATACTGCATATAGATTAGTCGATCTTTACAAAACAGACACTGAGTGAAATTCTTCTTTCAGTTACACCTATGTAACTCCATTTATATCAGTATGGCTGCATGGGTATTACTGAGGATAATATCATTTATATCAATAGGGTTACATGGGTATATGTATTAGACATGTTACTGTGTAGCACTATTGGACTTGGTAGATAGAATGGCTTGTGTACCCACACTTATGTGGTTGCCTGGATATACCTGAGCACAAAATTTGGCCCTCCTTTTTAAAAATAACTATGCTTTAAGTATGTTAACTTCTTGTATAGAAAATAGTAATGCATATGTATATCACTTTTCTGCAACATGACAAGTCAGCTTGTCTGTCATCTTGGGAGTAAAAATGTATATAAGGAGAAAAGATGATCCAAAATCTGACCAAAACAGGAGAATGTAAACTGCACCTTATTCTCCCATTAAATCCTTGGGACTAGAAGTTCCATCTGAAGAAAAGACAACTGTAACAGAGGTAACAGCACTCATATTTATGGCTTCTCAGGACTAGCACACAACAGATTTGTCTCAGATGTGAAAGTTCTCTCTGAGCCATAGCACAAAGTTTGTCACTGATGTCAGTAGCAACAATTCTTCTGTCACATACATGGAACACAAATGATAAAAGGTCCAATAGCCAGTTCTCTCCAAAAAACGAGTAACACGCCAAAAACACACAACAATGTCTAATCCTACTACACAATAATACAGTATTATTTTTGCTGTAGTTGGGAATACCTTTCAGTCTGGAATGGTGTTCTTACTGACATACAAGTAATTGGAAATGCTGTGTATAGCTGCATTCAATCAAAAAATAATAAATGAACAAGAACCATGGGTGACATCCTGGCACTGCTAAAGTCAGTGTGAGTTTTGCAACTGAATCAATGGGGCCAAGATTTTATACCTTATCTTTTATACTTGACTTATTCAGAGACAAATGAAACAGTGCATAGAATATGCTGGTGCACCAAATGACATACATCTCATTGCATACAACTTCCAGTATATATCTATTGCTGCCCACCATGACAGCCATATTATAAACCGTTCTTAAATCACTTTGACACTGGTCCATCCTGCAGGCCAAGTTCACACCAGTGCTATTATCAGCTATGGTGCTACATGTGGAGGGTGGACAGAGACAGGCTAAAGCTCAATAAGGCAAACATAGCTCTTTTATGGTGTATGCAGAGAGGAAAGTGTTGAGAAAGGGATATGGAGTCTGATCCAGAGCACAAGGAAGTCAGTGGAAAGACTTCATTGAATCCTGTCGGCTTGGACCAAGTCCATTGACCTGACCATGTATTTTTTTTTTTTTAAATATGCTGATGTTTTCTAGAGAGTTACTAAAAAGTGAACAAGCCGTCTGCGCCTTTTATCCCCTCACCCATGATGGCAGCAAAGAGTTGTGTGTGTGCAACTTACTCAGTTTTTTTAGACAACCGGCTGCTGATCCTTCATCAAATGCGTTTCATGCATCAGATGGAAGAATTGGGCCCTAAAACTGGGAATTTATATTTTTTTAATCAGTGCCATAAAAAATCTCTAATTTTCCATTTGTTCAAAAAAGGTTGGAGTTATCTTTATCACAAAAACAGATCATAACACACTATGAAGAATAAGTATACCAGAGAATGAATTATTCCGCTTTCTGAATAGAAAATTATATTTATTGACATTTTCAAACAAAAGAAGAATGAATATCATTAAGGAATGAAAAACAGTATTTTTAAATGGAAACAATGGATAATTGCATCATTAAGGTTGTTATTTATTTTGGTCTATAATGACTAAAGCCATTTCACAAATTTTGCTCAGGAAACAAGGCACTGTGAAATTGATTTTTGTGGGTTGGGTGCTGTGACAGAATGTATCTCTGTGTCCACACCCTATGCACTGCTGTAGTAATTTTTGTACAAAGCATACTTTGTGAAGTACCATCAGACAACTCATAATTTGCTTGTCAATTCTGTCCTGATACAATATGTGCGGCCAGTGTGTATGTGAAGTTACAATATTTCCCTATATAATGTTATTAACATAAGTTCCAAACCATAGCAGAAGTTGGCAGACAGGTCTGTCTCAAAACAAAGACATGTGTGGTCTGCTTCATTTGCATTTAAGCAGTAAATAGAAACAAGCAGGAAGTGTAGACAAAGAAACCTCAAACAGGTAAGGAAAAGCAGCAGAGAACATCCTTCTCCATTGACTTTTTGTCTCCAGAAACTCAACTGGAAATGTTTTCCAAGACAGGGATTGACACAATAAAAAGGAGGGACAAACACCAAAAGTCATACTTCATCTCTCTCTCTCTTTCTTTCTGTCTATCAATTCACTGAAGCAGAAGGGACAATTCCATTCAATTGGAAAAAGGGTCCTGACCTAACAAGTTTGATCAAGACTGCTAAGAGTGTGTGGTGAGAAACCTTGCTTTAAATTTAACTTAGTTCGTTAAATTAGGCACCAGTTGCATTTTATATTTATTTTCTTGTAACCATTTCTGACTTTTATGCCTCATTATTTGTACTCACCTAAAAATCTCTCTCTTTGTAGTTAATAAACTTCTATAATTGTTTCCTCTAATCCAGGGTATTTAAATTGAAGTGTCTGTGAAACTCCATTTAGGGTAACAAGGTGTGTGCATATTATCTATATTAAAGAAAAAAGGACTTTATATGAATTTGTATTGTCCAGGAGGGGGTTGGGCAATACAAGACACACATTTCTGAGGGAAAATCTAAGAGTGTGTTGGGATCTCCCTGCAAAATAACCAGGGCTGGTAAGGGACAACATGTGGCTGGCTGGCTGCACCACACACACAGACATAGCCGGGAATTACTTACATGCTGTGAGCTGTCCTGACTGGAGGCTACAGCAGCAAAGCATTGTAAAGGGCACCCCAGGTTAGAGAGCAGGAGTGACACAGCTACTCGCTAGTCTGGATTGTACTGTGCCTATGTCACATGTACCTTAACAAGATTATAGATTTAATTGTTCTTTGTGTATTTTCTCCAAAAATTTTGGAATATTCAAAAGTCTTTAAATGGGTGTAGGAAGGGGATTACATGACACAAACTCATGCACATGATGCTAATGATGCAATCAGCTCAACTTCAGGCCAATTCTGCTCTATTTACTACTGGGTGCTCACTCGCTCTCTCGCTTGCTTGCTTGCATGCTCTCTCTCCTTATGACAGGGGGGTCCAAACTTTTTGAATCACGGGCCACAATGCATTGTAAAATTTGACAGAGGGGCCGGGCAAGGATCAGATGGATGGAGTGTACATTTATGTACACAGCACCCAACACACTGCACCCCAGCAGCCAGCACTTCAGACCACTCTCCGCTGTGAAATTGACTAGCCTTTGTCAATTTTGGCGGCGGAGCTGGAATCGCAGGGTACAGTCTCCGCCGTGAAATTGACTCGCCCTTGTCAATTTCGATGGCGGAGCTTCACAGTGGGGCTCACAGCGCTGAATTTCCGCCATGAAACTCACTCTCCACTCTTAAATTCAGCGCTGCAGCTGCAGACTGGCGGGCACAATACCATTTTAAGAGCCGGTTCACGCGAACCGCTGCGAACCGGTTGGATGTGCAGACTGTCTGGCCCGATTTTAAGAACCCGGGACCCGGTTCGGCGGGCCAGATTAAAAAGCATGAAGGGCCGTATGTGGCCCACGAGCCGGACTTTGGACATGCCTGCTCTATGACATCTGTCAGAGTGAATCTAAACACCACTAAAACCCAAAATAGAGAGTAAAAAAAAGACAAGGCCACCAATTAGAGAAACTCGATATGGCAAACAAGCTCCTAAATTAATGTAAAATGAAATAGCAAGTAAAAATCAAAAGGCATCACAACATTCTCAACCATTGTTATGGACCTAAATTGAGGAATTTTAGACAATTTTATAACAATCCATGAATACCTCTCAGGTGGATATTTTCTCAAACTAGTTAGATTACACTGAACCATTAATCACTGCTGTGGAAAAGGCAAAAACGCGATGGAAAATAGGCTCCAAATTCTACGTAATAAATTCAGTTTCCTACAAGAGACATCAGAAGTAAGAAATCATTCCAAGCACCAAAATTTTCATATTTTTGACCTTATAGAATCATAGAAATGTAGGCCTGGGACTGACTTTAAGAGATTATCAAGTACCCTGCATTGATGTAGAACCAAGTAAATCTAGACCATCCCGGACAGGTATTTGCTCAATTTGTTGATGGAGATTCCCTAAACTTCCTTGGAAGACTATTCCAGAACTTAATGACCTTTATGGTTAGGAATTTTTTCCTAAAATCTAATCTAAATCTCCCTTGCTTCATATTAAGCCCATTACTTCTTTCCTACCTTCAGTATACATGAACAACAGATCACCAACCTCTTTAAAACAGCCCTAAACGTATCTCAGGATGGCTATCAGGTCCCTCAGTTTTCTTTTCTCAAGACTAAACCTGACCAGTTTTTTTAAACCTTTCCTCAAAGGTCAAGTTTTCTGAACTTTTTATCATGTTTGTTGCTCTCATCTTCACACTCTCCAGTTTGTCCGCATCTTTCCTAAAGTGTGGTGCCCAGAACTGGATACAATATTCCAGCCAAGGACTCACCAGTGCCAAATAGAGTGGGACAATTACCGCCGATGTCTTACATACAGCACCCCTGTTAATGTAACCCAGAATATTAGCCTTTTTTGCAATTGCATCACATTGTTGAGTCATATTCAGTTTGTGATCCACTATAACCCCTGGATCCTTTTCAGCAGTATACCACCTAGCCACTTATTCATCAGTTTGTAATTATATATTTGATTTTTTCTTCCTAAGTGAAGTACTTTGCACATGTCTTTATTTAATTTCATCTCGCTGATTTCACACCAACTCTTCAGTTTGTCAAGGTCATTTTGAATTCTTGGAAGAGTTATCAATAGGACCAGGATTTTTATTTTTCCTCTGCTTACAGAGGCCCTTAATATGTGCACTGGACTGCATGTGTGGGGAGGATGTTAAAATCAAAAGAGGTTAGTGCATCTGAGCCTCTATTCCAAAACCTAGAGGCCACTACTACCCTGATTTCCAAGACAAGTAGACACATGTATGTATTGCCAGAAAACTCCTAAATCTTCCATTTAAAAGGAGAAATAACAAGTTTCTAAACCAGAACTTTATTCTTTATCCTTTAATCCAGTTCCAAAAACTGTTATGAGATTATAGCTAGTACTCAACTAAAGTATACAACAACTCAAGTAAAGTATACAACAAACCTGTAATAAACTTCTAAAAAACCAGAAGCAGTAACCAAATATGCTGAAAGTCTGCCTGCCCCAATACATGATCCTACAAAGTTATATCAATAATCTGAAATGAAAAGGAGGAGCTAATGACATTAGTTGCCTCTAATAGGGGAGGCTAATATACAACACACATCAGCAATCACCCTTTTTGACCCAAGCCACTGTGAGACTAAAACTGCCATGCACTATGAGAAGTGAAGTGTCCCAAGGTATCAGGGAAAGAGGTAGCCAGGAAGAATGTCTACAAGTGTAGGAAGAGAAAGAGGAGCCAGAGAGTTTGGCCAGGCAACACGGAAAAACATGCAAGGGAAAAGGAACAGAAAGAGCTGGTAGAGAAGAGTGTGCACAGAAGAAGGAGGTGAAAAAGGAACATATCAATGGATGAGAGGCATGAAGAGAAAAGGGCAAAAGCATGATTCATTTGACCCCACCCAAAAGAAGGTTAAAAATACCTATATAATTTCCAACATTTTTCCTTGGAGCAATAATTCATTTGCCTGAGGGATAATATGCAATTGTGAATGGAAGGGAAGGTGGTCAACAAAAAACTCTGTTTTAATGTGGTCCACACTACAAAAGTCTGAGAACCCTTAGTAATAATAACACTTTTTCCATTCCACTATGTGGATGTTAGAATGCTACTAAAGTCAGACATTTTTAAATCAGCAGGTCCAGATAACTTACATTCAACAATTTTTAAAAAGCTGGCTGAGGAGCTCGCTGGAATATTAATGTTAATTTTCAATAAGTCTTGGAGCACTGGGGAAATTCCAGAAGACTGGAAGAAAGCTAATGTTGTGCCATTTATTTAAAAAGTAAACAGGATGACCTGGGCATTATTGGCCTATCAGCCTGACAGCAATCCCAGACAAGATAATGGAGTGGTTGATATGGGATTCAATTAATAAAGAACGATAATGTAATTAATGCAAATCAACATGGCTTTATGGAAGATAGATCCTGTCAAACTAACTGGATATCTTTTTTTTATGAGAGTCTACATGTTTGGTTGATTAAGATAATAATATTGATGTAATATACTTAGACTTCCATAAGACATTTGACTTGGTACCACACAACATTTTTACTAAAAAACTAGCATGATTCAACATTAAAATGGCACACATTAAATGGATAAAAAACCGGCTGATAGGTCTCAAAATGTAATTGTAAATGTAGATTTGTCATTGAGCAGGTCTGTTTCCAAAGGGGTTCCCCAGTGATCAGATCTTGGCCCTACAATATTTAAGATTATCAGTGATAAAGCTTGCAGATGACAAAAACTGGGAGTGGTAAATAATGAAGAGGATGGATCATTGAGTCAGAGCAATCTACATCGCTTGTGAACTGGGCTTAAGCAAACAATGGATTTTAATATGGCTAAATGTAAATGTATACATCTGGGAACAAAGATCATAGGCCAAACTTGCAGAATAGGGAACTCTATCCTGGGGTGCCAGGATCTGTATCACTCACCATCATCATGGGGGTCATGGTGGATAAGCAGCTGAACATAAGCTCCCAGTGTGAAGCTGTGATCAAAAGATTTAATTCGATCCCAGAACACATAAACAGGAAATGTTGAGTAGAATTTGAAGTTATTTTACTTCTCTATTAGGCACTGGTGCAACTGCTGCTGGAATACTGTGTCCAGTTCTGGTGCTCACAATTCAAGAAGGATGTTGATAAATTGGAGAGGGTTCAGAGAAGAGCCACAAGAATGAACAAAGGATTAGAAAACAGGCCCTGTAGTGATAGATTCAAGAAGTTCAATCTATTTAGCTTAGCAAAGGGAATGTTAAGAGGTGACTTGATTGCAGTCTATAAGTACCTACATGGAGAACAAATATTTAATAAGGGGCTCTTCATTCTAATTGAGAAACATAAAACGTGATCCAATGGCTGGATGTTGAAGCTAGACAAATTCAAACATACAATAAAGCGGTAATTTTTAACAGTGAGAGTAATTAACGATTGGAACTTTTTGGCAGTATCATAGTGAATTCTCCATCACTGACAATTTTTAAATAAAAATTGGATGTTTTTCTAAAAGACATGCTCTAGCACTTATTTCCAGGACTTTCTATTCCTGTTATACTGGAGGTCAGACTACATGATCACAATGGTCCCTTTTGGCCTTACAGTCTATGAATCTCTTTGTCTATTATCAATAACGTATTATTTCCTTATATAAAAGCTATCCCCTGCACTCTGTTTTGGGGTTGAGGGAATGGTGGAGAACCATGAAGGTTACTTACTAATTTATTTGAAGTGCTTCTTTTGAGCCTTAATATAGGGGTGTGACACTCTGTACCTCAAAGTATCACCCTGGAACCACCACATTAATCACTGTTATGATTATTATATGTTTTGTACAATGCTTGTTTTGTGAGATATCATTTGAAAAGGCTTGATCTGCTGAACATTAATATCCTGTTGAATTGTATGTACTATCATTGTATGTGAAGTTTTATTATGTGTGTTTTACTGAAATACATTGAGAGGTTGGGAACACCGACAGCCATCCTTTCAATTATAGTGAAGGAGTAGTCATCACCACCCGAACAGTACTGATGATCCATTAAAGGGAATCCACTCCCCCAATGACTAAGAAGCCTCTGGGACTTCTCAGAGAGAGCATGTAGGCAATGGAGAATGCCTGTCCAATGGGGGCCACATAACACCCATGTCACAGGTAGGATTTTTCCATCAAACTGGAAGAAATTGTAAAAGAGAAGAAGTGACATCATCCCTTGGCCTCTCTCCCTCCCATCTTGACACCTGGAGGGACAGTTGGAAGACAAAGACTTTGAACTGGGGAAGGGTGGTCCCGGGTTGGAAAAGGGAGTCTAGAGGAACCATAACCTATTTGTACCATCTGTCAGGGTGATACACTGCTTGATTTAAATCCTGCCCTGTTTGTAGAACTTAGGCTGCATATTTACTTTTGTTTCTTAAGTAGCCAAGTTTGATCTCTATGCTTCCTACTTACAATCTCTTAAAATTTATCTTTCTTTAGTTAAAAAATCTGTTTAATATTTTACCTAAAACTGTATGTTTTAGGTTGAAGTACTTTGGAAATCTCATTTCAGTTTGCAAAGGCCAGTGTGTACATTTCACGCTGAGGGAGTGGAGATCTACTTAATGAACTTATGTTGGTCAAGCTTCTGACCAGTGCAAGATGGTAAAGTTCTGAGATGAAGGCTGAGGATATGGGGAGAATTGGCTGGAGCCTCTTTATTGTTGGTTCATGAGTGGTTGGGAAATCATTCATGTAATTCAGCTCAATGTGTCCCTGTCTCTGGATGTCTGTGTAAGTGCAGAGCCTCTCAGAGGTTTGTAGCTTGATATCAGCATCACAGAATCAGAGGCAACCCAGGTTGGTGCATTGGGAGGGCTCAGCAGTCCCACAGTCCAGGTTGCACCCCGGGGACCCCGTCACAAGGAGTATTATCCTAAAAGTACAGCTGCGAGCCCTATGATACACAACGTGTCCAATGCTGTCATTACTAATGGCTGGTTTTTGTGTGAGTCTGACACACAATGGTGTTTAACAATAACCAGACAAGTTGTCTTTATTTAAGGCTATATTGTAAATATTCCTGAATGTGGGTGGCACATAGTAGGGTAATACAGTGAAGAAACTGTCACTCCCCCAGGTCTCCACTAGCTACAAAAGAGAAGTAATTGCTACTGTCCTTGATTTGCTGCAGATTATTCTCATTCCCTCCCCACACCCCATGCCTGCTAAATTCTGCTGCTGGCATGCTAGTGAAAAAGTTTAGGCTCTGCTATTGCCCCCCTGACTGCTGAGCTGCCGCTTAGTAGATTCTCTACATCATGCTTGAGTTGGTGATTTGAATAGCTTGCACAGAGGCATCAGAGGGCATTTTATGCCCCTTTATTTATGTGGGTGTGTTGGGCAAATGTTAATCTTACCCATATTTTGGAGGATGGAATTAATTGACAGGATTGTTACTACTCTCTTTAAAAAGGGTTTTATCCTTGATATTTGAAACACTAAATGGGCCATGTTTTTAGGGTTAAAACTATAATAAAAAATTTTGTGTCAATCACATTCAAGGTGGGCCTACACTCTCTACAGAAAAGTAGTAAGCCCATCAAAAAGAGCAGTATCAACATGACTATATGGCCTGAGTTCTCTATCACCCTATTAACCATAAGAAGATGTATCTCTGTATGTCTGTCATTTATAAACACTGGAAAGACTAGTCAAGTTTGGGGTAATGCAAAGGTTTAGAAAAAAGCTATAAAATAAATTTCTAGAACTGCAATCTCAATTAACATTGAAGTTCATTTAATGCTGATTTTTTTTTACCATCCAGCACAATTTCCCCCTATTATTCCTCATTGTCAGCGCTTTTAATTTGGAAAAACATCTCAACATTTTGCTTCCTTTACTGGACTATTCCTCTCAAACCCTCTTACCTTGTGCTACAGAGAATAATGAAAAAAGAACGATTGTTAAGAAATATAACAAAAGTTTTTCTACACTTTTACAAGAAGCTGTATTATTAAGGGTGCAAATGTTATTGCCTCTTTTCCAAATATCTGCTTAAAATGTTGGCTTTACAGAAGGAACTGGATGAAAATATTTCATTGAACAAAATTCAGGTTTCTGATGGTCTCCAAAAATGACAGAGCCTCTGGCCCTGGAAAAAATCTTTGCCCATGCTGTTGCAGATGTTCAGCTGCTCTTTCCCTAAAGGGCTCTTCCCTGAAATTACCAAAGAAGCCATCATCATAGTAATTCTCAGAAATAATAAAGAATCTGAGCATTTTCAACTGATATGATTCCAAAGTCTTGATAATAGATTCATAATGAGGATATTTGCAAACTGCCTTACTCTAACATTACATGGATCGGTTAGAATTGGTGAATAATATTAGACACTCTACAAATTATGCATCCTGTTAGGTCCTTACAAGTCCTTGTATTTCATTCAGAGAAGGCTTTTGGCTAAGTCATACTGATACTAAGCTGCACTTTCTGTTTCAGTTCTCAGACAATGTTTCATTAACTTCACATTTCAAGATAAAAGAAGACTTGTATGCCCCCCCTATGATCTCACTGGATATCATACAATGCCCATGTTTTAGCAATGTAACATGGTAATGGGACTTCAGCATCAAATTGGATAAAAAGCAGTGGTCAGACATTCTGAAATAACAGGCTCAATAATCAGTTTGAATGCATGTCCTCAGTTCAACTGAAGTGCAAGTTATCCCGTGAACTGATCTCTCTTCCTCCTCAAGCTTCATTGTTTTGCTTGAGAAGAACTTGCAAGCAACTCTTCACAATTCATTTGTGATTTGGGGATCCACAAACCTATTAGGTTCTTACTTCAAATCTAAATGATCCTCAGGCACAACACATATATTTTGGTCATCTAGGAAATTATTTTCTGTTGTGCTAATCTCTCGTTCCAACACTTTGCCAATAAATAGCTTGAAAACCAGAGATTAAATAAATCCTGAAAGACTTCTGTAAATATGATTATAAATGTATAAGGAAATTTACTCTTTCTTTCTTGTTCTGACTCTTTTCGTGTCCTGGATGAAATTCTTGGTCACTGTCATATTGATTTTTAAAAAATTGGCATCAAGCAACAGCATCCACTCCTAACAGGGCTGGCAAAAGAGTGGAACAAATTACATAAGAGTATGGGCTACCCTCTGAATAAAATGAAGAAAAAGGTACGTTTGTTTCCTTCGTTTACATTTCTACTCTTTGCAATGTACTTGTCCAAAATCAAGTATAATTCCCTCTTGAGGTTTTTCTGCCATTGATGAATTTGTTGGTTAGTTGTCTGCAAGTAAACTAGAACACCATTCAATTTGAAGACAATCTACATCACAGATAAATAATTAATAAATAATTGCTCAAGTCTTGGAAAATATAAATCACTTTCTAAGTGCTAAATATATTAATTACGAGCCATAGCCTAACTTAACTACTGTAAATATTGTCAGGTACATAAAACTAGCGAATGTGTAACAGAGTGTTGCAAGAGAGATCAGAATTAAATCTTTTGAAATTGTAATCCATTTATTAAATCCTATTTTGTTTGTTTTACAATCTAATTCCCCAAAGCACTCACAGAAACATTTGAGAGTTCTGTTTCCACTCCAGAATTTGTGTTAAAAAACAATGGGACAAATTCTGCTAGCTCTTGCACAATTCACATTGGTGTAACTGACAGCAGAACTTGGCCCATCATTTCCGCTGTTACTGAGGAGATTCCTGAATGAAACAGGTTCAGATTTTTTTAAAATGGCTGAAAGACTTCAACATACTAAATTAATTAATGAAATTGCCCATTAAATGAGCTTCCTGTCTACCCTCTGCCCAATCTGTTTTGTTGTGTCTATCAGTGTGCAATTCAACCTTCTCCACAGATGTTTAAAAGCCATAACAGGTATGTTATATACAGCAAAGCTTTACTCTCCCAAATTAAATAGGGTCTCCTGGTGTAGTGACTCTCTATCATCTGGCTATTTCCTCATAACAAGCTATTTAATCATTAAGAATTAAATAATCAAATATTCCTAATAAACTAATAATGATGAATAATAACAGAAATTGAATGCTAATAATTTTGCTGTAACATATAATACAAAAGAGAAGGATGAGGTGCCACATAAAACTCATCTGAATTTTGATTGTGAAGATACTTCTATTATAGATTTCATTTGTTTTTTCTTAACCCATTCTTGTTTTTGTTATTTTCAATTTGCTGGAAAAATGTCCTAACACTGAACAGTTGTTGACTCTACTGAATGTTAAAGTATCTGAAACAATGACTATTTTTGTTAAATCCCTTGGAGATCAGATTACAACTTACCTTAGAAGTCCCAAAGGAATAAAATTCATTACAATTGTGATCCCATTTTTTGTGCATGTTGACAATGTCTCAAGAAAAAAACCCGCAATGATTGAAAAGACCACACAAAACAATTCCAGAATGCTTTAGGCGCACACTGTGTGAGTGACAACTACAAATTTAAGTGCTGTAATTCTTTGATTAATATAAAGAAAGTGATTTAGATTATTTTGATAACAGCCTTTAGGGGGGGGAAATGACACATAAAGGAATATAAAGATTTGAGGTTTGAATTACTCGCCTAAGATGTGTTTTTATAAATAACCTGTCAACTATATTTTGGAGGGGGAAGAAAAAACAGAGTTGTTTTTCACAAAGTAAACTACATACTGCATACTTCACAGTGACACACATTTTTTCTTAGCCTTTTTCACTTATTTTTATAACAACAAAACTTCAGTAACTTGGAACATAGTATGAACTATTGAAGAGAACAGAATCTTTACCTGAATCTAGCCTCATTCTGTGAATGAAGTGAAACAAGACTCTCAAAATCTACCTCTAACTCTCCATATAAAAATTTCCTTTCCATACTAGCAACTGTTTAAAATTATCTATACTGATCAAAAATGATGTAATAATGTATGTACTAGAGCGCTCAAATGAAATAGCATTATCTGTTTTTAAAAAAAGTTATTTGGAGCCCACTGCTTCTGAGAGGTGGTAAATGGGCTCAACTAGGCCCAATGAAGAAAATCAGGCCACCTATTTAGGTACCAAAATATGGAATTAGATGCTTAACTTTAGGTGTTCAGTGGGAGAATGTTGGTTTTAGAAATATCTGATAGTTTCTGGTGATTATTAAAAGTTCCCTTTCTAAGGATGTTTGGGATGGGAAATGTACCCAAGGAATTTGCAACTGTTACTGCACAGATGTCTGCTCTGTTCTCCATTCAGAGAGGACATGGCAGAAAACACATCCTAGAAACTCTGCAGATCTTCAGAGAAATCCAGGGCCATCCTTGCTGCTCTCAAAGCCTTTTGAAAAAAAGTTGTCTCCAGCCTGCCCTTCCCCACTGGCAGCATAGCTAAAAGAGAAGCATTTTGCCACTTGTTTGCTCTGCTGTATTTGCAATCTGCTCTCAGAGGAAAGGGGCAAAACACAGAAAGAAAGGAGCATTAATTCTTTGCAGCATTAACTGCTCCACTTCTCTGACAATTCATAAGATGTCCCTACAGCCAGCCAACGGATGAAGCTTCAGGCAATGGATGTCCATACAAAAGGGTTTCCACCATGCAGGGAGAGATTTGAAGCATGTCATGGGGTAGTCAGTCCTTCTCGCCCATGGGATTAAGGCTCTGTGTCCATTTTCTCATCTTCATACCTTTGGTCCCTTGACTCCATTGACTAAAGGAGAGCTTGATATTAGCCAAAGATTATATTACCCTTCTACATATGATTACTTTCAAAATACCTCTTCTTTTAATTCATAACTGTTCTTTTAATTCATAACTGTTCTTTTAATTCATAACTGTTGGATCAGCAATATTATTTTCAGTAAAAATATTCTTAATTTTTTTCAGAGCTTTCAATTAAAATAAGCAGCAACTGATGGGAGAATTTACAGATGGAACTAGCTGAAAGTACAGCATCTATTATGTATCTTGTAACTACTTTCTCCTTACAACAGCTGCATGGCCATGTGAAAATTTTCAGTGTTGAAAACTGTTGAGGGGTGCAATAGCTA
Source organism: Mesoclemmys tuberculata (assembly GCA_007922155.1). Taxonomy (NCBI): domain Eukaryota; kingdom Metazoa; phylum Chordata; order Testudines; family Chelidae; genus Mesoclemmys; species Mesoclemmys tuberculata. Next base: position 105,556,094 of record ML675603.1, on the reverse strand, counting down.
TGACAAGGCCAACACTGGTCTGGGAAGATGGAGGGAAACCAAAAATACTTATAGGTGAATGGAAAGAATATTGAGCCAAATACAAAGAGGAAGAAGAATGACTGCAGCTGTGAGAGGAGAAAAAGAATGATCTTGCTGTAAGTCCTCTTTCTTCAAAACAGGAGAAACGACATGCAGGCAAAAAGAAGATGAAGGAAAAGGACATAAAGAAAGTGTGTGAAGTCTGAAACTTAGTCTCTGTGTCATTCAAAGAATGTAAAAGGACCAATCTCAGAAAAAAATGTAGATAGGTGGGAGCCTTACAAATGTTCTGGATCCAAGTAACAAGCAAAAGAATCACATAACCCAGCACTTATAAATGGGCCAGTCCTGCAAACACGATCACATTTAGCAGTACAGTTGGCTTGGGTTGAACTACTCCTTTTATTAATTACAGTTCTTTGTAGTGTTTGCAGGTGAAGGCACAACATGAGTATACAAAATACATGGGTGTAGTTAACTAAAAAATAGTTAAAAAGTAATAGAATCATAGACTATTAGAGTTGGAAGGAACCTCCTTCCAGGAGGTCATCTAGTCCAACCCCCTGCTCAAAGCAGGACTAACCTCAGCTAAATCATCCAGCCAGAGCTTTGTCAAGCCGCAGCTTAAAAACCTCTAAAGATGGAGATTGCACCACCTCCCTAGGTAACCCATTCCAATGCTTCACCACACTCCTAGTGAAAAGCTTTTACCTAATATCCAACCAAACCTACCCGACTGCAACTTGAGACCATTGCTCCTTGTTCTGTCATTGCCACCATTCAGAACAGCCTAGCTCCGTGCTCCCTGGAACTCCCTTTCAGGTAGTTAAAGGCTGCTATCAAATCCCCCCTCATTCTTCTCTACTGCAGACTAAACAAGCCTAGTTCCCTCATCCTCTCCCTTAAGTCATGTACTCCAGTCCCCTAATCATTTTCGTTGCCCACCTCTGGACTCTCTCCAACTTGTCCACATCCTTTTTGTAGCGGGGGGCCCAAAACTGGACACAATACTCCAAATGTGGCCTCACCAATGCCGAATAGAGGGGAATAAGCACTTCCCACGATCTGCTGACAATGCTCCTACTAATGCAGCCAATATGCCATTAGCCTTCTTGGCAACCACTGCACACTGCTGACTCATATCCAGCTTTTTTCCCACTGTAACCCCCAGGTCCTTTTCTGCAGAACTGCTGCCCAGCCTGTCAGTCCCCACTCTGTAGTTGTGCATGGAATTCTTCTGTCCTAAGTGCAGGACTCTGCACTTGTCCTTGTTGAACCTCATCAGATTTCTTTTGGCCCAATCCTTCAATTTGTCTAGGTCATTCTGTACCCTATTCCTACTTTCTAGTGTATCTACCACTCCCTCTAGCTTTGTGTCATGTGCAAACTTGCTGAGGGTGCAATCTACCCCATCCTCCAGATCATTGATGAAGATGTTGAACAAAGCCGGCCCCAGGACCAACTCCTGGGAAACACTGCTTGTTACTGGCTGCCAGCTAGACATCGAGCCATTGATCACTACCCGTTGAGCCTGATGATCTAGCCAGCTCTCTATGAATTTTATAGTCCATTCATCCAACCCATACTTCTTTATAGTTACACTATGTCTAACATAAACATCAGCAAAGTGAAAGCGTGACTACAGCCCCTACACCAACGCTAAAATAATCCCCCAACTTCATAGGTTTAAAAAATAGGACGCAGGATGAATGCCTCCTAGTGAAAAGTCTAAAAGAGTATAAACCTAAGATTCACATTTAGCCTGTGGATAAAGATGATGATTTTGAAGACTGGAATTTTGAAAGGAACCTAAATGAGGTAGGTACCCAACTCCCATTGAAATTCAACTGGAGCTCGGTACTTACATCCCTTTGAAAATGAGGGGCCCCATTTGGGGAGTGGGGGCTCCTGCTCCCCCCTCCCCTGAGTTTTGTACAGGAGCTCCGATTGCGTCACAGGTCCTAGCCCACCTGAGAGTGGAATTAATCTGACTTCTGCAGAGGACAGGTGCTGCTCTCAGCTTGTGCCTCTGGCGCAGGAAGTCAGCATTTTGTTTACAAACAGAAGCAGGATGATTAAGAAACGGCTGGTGATTGTTGAAGAAAGAATGCAGGGGACTCAGAATAAATACAGCCAAGCCCTCTGCGCTAAGGTTACATTCAGAAAAAAGGGAAATGTGAGTGAGATAGGTGAAAAGAAGGGGCCAAGGGGAAAGATAACAGTGGTATAAGTGATAACTTATAATTAATATAGACTCATAGACTCATAGGTCAGAAGGGACCAATATGAT
>ML675603.1:105516013-105553383 GCA_007922155.1 Mesoclemmys tuberculata | reverse complement strand
GCCAAGCTCTTTGAGTCTCCTTTCATAAGGCAGATTTTCCATTCCATCTGAGCAACTCACAATGTCTAATGGTTAACCCGCACAGCCCCTCTTTGAGGGAGAGCAGTCCTGTTTTCTCCATTGCACAGATGGGGCATGGAGGCATAGAGGGAGTAAGGGTTAGATTATCAAAGATATTTGGGCACCTAGTGGGATTTTCAAAAGTGCTTAGAAGATTAGGTGCTTTGTAAACCCTACTAGATGCCTAGCTGCATCTTCGGGTGCCTAAAAAACTTTGAAACTTTGTCCCTAAGGTACCAGCCTGAGGTCACACAGTAAGATCATGGGGGAGTAGAACCCAGGTTTCTCAGAGCTAGCGCCCTATCCAGTGGACCAGCCTATCTCTCTGCCACATGCTTCAAAAAAAGACGACTCTCAGAGAGGGGAGCAAACCAAGAAGACCAGTTCTCTGAGACTGCAGCAAATGGTCCCAGGCAATTGGAAAGTATGTCATGGTTGACAGCATGAAAAGCAGCACACAGGTCAGGAAGAACGATGAAAGAAAGAGAGAGAATGAGAATCAGATGAGGGGAGATCACTTAACCCCCAAAGGATGATAGGTTCTGCCCCATGGTGGGTTATGAAGCAATGGCTGCTGTGCAATTTTAACTGAAAGCCATTTTGTTTTGTCGTTTTTTGTTCTGAGTTTGAGAAAAGGAAGGAATGAGACAATGTTGTATGAGTATCAGTTGTGTTTATGCCTCATATTCTTAGGGTTTCAGATCTACTCAGGAAAATTTCAAAACAAAGAACAGAAATTACATCCATAGAGTCCGTAAAGTCGACAATTATTGTCATGATTTGTGTTATTCACTAGGCAACATATGTGTGCTCAGCACTGTTCAGAATATGTCAGAAAGGTAGTCCCTGAACCAATGCATATAAAATGTGTAGCACTGGGTAAGATGGCTCAGATATTTAAGTATGAAGTGTGTAGTTACTGAGCACATGTTGATATCTATGAGTGGAGGCACTGATGGCAATAGTTACCTGATTAAGGACTGGAAGATTTGACCATCCAATTTTCTTCCAAGAGGAAGACCTGCCAAGAGTTGCTGTGCCTGGTTATTTTCTATTCCTCTCTGCAGCGGCCCTGATATACCTCAGAAGACTTCACTTTTTTCTCAACTTTAGAATGTGGAACTTGCCTGGTTTTCAATATTCTCCTGTGAGAACTGCAGCTCAGTCACAGTAGTGCTGTATTTAGGAGCCTTCTGAAAAGTATCGAGCCTTTAAACAGAAGTGAAACTTGCCGTGTTGCCAACTCACGATTTTGTCATGAGTATCAATGACAAGGAGTCGTTATTTTCCTTAAAGCCCCAGCTGCTGAAGACAAGTGGATATGTGATTACTTCAGCCTTCATTCTTAATGGAAAAGTAAGTTTCTAGCCCCCGTGGCTGTGGAGAAGGCTTCAAAATGTGACCCCACTGCACCCTAAAGCTTCCAAAAGCAGAAGAGAAATAAAAAGAACACCAAATGTATTATTTTTACATAATCTCGTGATTTTTAAGATAATCTTATGATTTTTGGTGAGTCTGACTCATGATTTTTGAACAGTTGGAGTTGGCAATATTGTGAAAGTAACATGAAAGTGTCAGTTTCATTCCTGTTTAAAGTCAGTTTCTCATCTATTATTTGTCATATGGTAACACCCTAGAGCCCCAGATGGGTGCAGTATAAACTCATGGGGCCTTGCCCTAGTAAGATGTTTCCAAAAGTTAAATGATCTATTTCACTTTTGGTGAACTGCAAAAAGTAAGTAGCCTAAATGAGTGAAAGTAATCTTGATTTTTTTTACAATTGTTTCAGTTGTTGTATTCAAGAGTTTATAACAAAGTCAGAATATACATTAAAATTTTAAACCTAACCAGTGTCTCTTAAGTGACTTGACACAAGATGTCAGAACATGTTTGTATTAGAGGTGAGTGGGTCTAATATCTATTTAATTTTCTTTATATAGGAATTAGATACAGTGATCCTGTCAGATTATTTCTAAATTATTATCTGCAAAAAACACTAGAGTTTTCATGTGCCCAAGCAGTCCCGGAATCACGGTCAAAGTTGCGCCCCTCTTACCAAAATCTGCAGTAGTGCCCCTGTTGAAAACCCCAGCCAAAGCCTATAAAGGAAATTAAAAATTATGTACATCAATGATGTGGGAAGGTACCAGCGTTCAAGTGCTTTAAAATCAACGATCAAATTTTAAAATCAATGTGAAACCTGACAGAAAGCCAGTGTGTAGGCTGGACACAGTAGTGATGCACTATAAACATTAGGAACAGGTACACATGCTTGCTGCAGCTATTTAAACATGCTGCAGCCAGAAACAATGTCTGACAATACAACTAGTGAAGAATTAACATAGTGTAATCTCGAGGTGATTGGTGCATAGACCAAAAATGATCTGCTGTATAGTTCCATCCAGCAAAGGTCAAATGATAGAAAAAGGCTCATTCCACAGACATATTATTTGATAATATGATTGATAGTTTCAATATCTGCTTATTATTAATTATTATTGTTAATACAGACCCAAGGGCCTGATCCAAAGCCCCTTGCAGTCAATACGAATGTTTACAATGATTTGAGTGGACTTCGGATCAGACCCATAATGTTTCAAAGACAAAAAAATTGACAAGATTCTGTCTAAAGGATCTTATAGTCTCAGTAATATCTAAAACAGTGAGGGATCACAATAAACAAAGGATGGGGTATGTGGATATGAGAGGCAGGGTTACATCATGATGTATGTTATTGTTATGGCTACCTTGTTAATTCTTATTTTTTGAGCATTTTTTTTACTTTTACTTTAATTAAATATAATTAATACACTAAAATGAGATTAGTGTCTGATTTGAATTAAGTGGTGTGGTTTTATCAGTAAAATATATTAACTAGTAGCCCCTGGCTGAGAGAGGGTCATATGCTCAGGGCTAACTAAAAAAGTCCTGGGTTTTTAAAGTGAAATTTAAATGGAATTTTCCCAGTTTTGTGGAGATTTCTCATGGTTATTCATCCACTTGTTCACAGTTACATACCTAAATCCAGTCTGTTAGATTATTTTCTCATTAAAAGTATGTTAAGCAGCTACACTAAAACAGAAACTAGCTCAGCAGAAAGTGCTGTATATCTAATATAATCAGTCTAGTTTCACATTCTCTACCCTACCCATCAATGGGCACCTGCAGTAATAGCAAAGTAGGATGCTCCCCACTTAAATCAAGACTCAGACCATACACAGCAAATCTGTGAAGGCCTGATCCTAAATCCACTGCAGGCTCTCAGAGTCTTTCCATTGACTTCAGTGGACTTTGGATCAAGCCATAGGGACTATTCCCAACCACAATATTTACATCCTTCTAAGAAAAGTAACGTAGTTGAAAAGTAGCTAGCAGTATGCATTTAAAGTACATTTCTTTTCAACTATTTTACAAGTGCATTAAAGAACCATGTCTGAATATTACAAATGGGGTAATATAGAGCAGGGTTTTAATTAAATGGTTTGGCTGTAGTATAGATAGAACTTAAGCTATTTTAGCTGAAAATGAAAATGGCGCTGATATGTGTTTTTAGCACCTGAAGGGATTAAGAGACTGGATATTACAAATATATCTAATATGTATGTCTCTGGCTGATCCATTGGCTTGGTACCAGAACAGAACTTTTAAAGTAAGGTTGCTGTCAGTAATTAGAAGTTTGGATCTTCAAAATAAAGCACTCCTTCTTGAAAGTAACTTGCAAGAATGGCCAAATAAGCCATTTGATGCAAGAAACTTAAGTTGTGTTGAGAAATCATTTAAATCACTTTACTTCTGTCTAACTAAAGCATTATCCACAACACAACATTTGATTCAGGCTGCTAAAAGCCACATGGGACAGCAAAGGTAAATAACACCTGAGAAAGAGCAGCAGGTCAAAAAAACCCTCCCATATTAGTGATGTCACTTCTGGTAAAACTAATGCTGCTCCAGATCCATCTCAGAGGATTCATGCTATCACTCACAAACAGCACAAGAGTCTATTACTGCTCTGTTTTGTGCTTTCTTTAAGGACCTAAAAGATTAATAAATTAACATTCCTAACCAAGAAGGTAATTTGGCCAATGCCATCAGCAAATTAATGGAAACTTGAGAACAAGTGGAGGTGACAGAGAGAGGCTGAGACAGTCTATAGGCCCTTTGGAAGATTCTGAAGCCTGCATGGCAAAAAGAGAACCTTGCCCCCAAAAGAGAGAAAGTTCGTCCATTGTCACCAGACATGCAGATCTGGAGAGCAGAGATCAAACTTCTGCATCAGTTTGATCAGTAGAATTTGGTCTAAACACTATTTAAAGACCTGTTGTGCAGTGATTTGTAAGAACCCGCACAAGAGTTATGGAGGGTCCCCTCAGAAACAACTAGGAGTGGGACAGGAGCTTCAGGTCATGATACTCAATTATTTGTTTGGGGGGAAATAATTGTTGTCAGCTATCTGTGTAAACAAACCATTCACTGTCTGTGTCCTACGGCATTGCAGTTCTACGAGCATTAGCAATGTTGACAGCCCTAGTGTAGACAGGACTCCCAGGTGTGCTGACATTTTCACCACTTTGTCCTTTAACCCTGCTTACTGCAGGTTTAACATGACAGAGATAAAAATGCCAACACTCATAGGAGCCTTACCTACTCTCTGGCTCCCCTGATTACTGCCAACAGTGCAGCTGTAACAGTGTTAACTATGGAAGGAAACATTTGCCACAAAAACACCAAAACCCTAGTATAGACAAAGCTGTGGAGGATTTAACCATATTGGGTCTCATCCCCCTGCCTCTCTATTCCATACACAGTTTAAATCCAGATTTAAAAAGCCAATAAACAGTTACTCTGTCACAAATTTTGCTCACTTTTTTTCAATGCTGTGGAAAAGATAAGACTTTGCTGCTACACAGAAAGTCACAGGTCTTTCAGCCTCCAATATCTAATATGCTTAAAATCCCCAAAGTTGCCTTCTGATCATTAAAGAATTTTATCTGCTAGACCTTTTGCATTCTGATACCCATCGTGAAGAGAAGCTAGACTACAGTGGCGGAATGCTGATAAGAAAGTCCTATTCAGAGGAAACAAATCACCATCTTATGTTTCACTTCTTGTTATACAATGGTTTAATCAGTGTATGTCTTTTAGGAACAAAAGAATAGCCATACTGGGTCAGTCCAATGGTCCATCTAACCCATTATCCTGTCTTTCAATAGTAGCCAATGCCAGATGCTTCAGAGTGAAGGTAACAAGGCAATTTATCAAATGATTCATTCCCTGTCATCCAGTTCCAGCTTCTAGTAGTCAGAGGTTTAGGGACACCCAGAGCATGGTGTTGTGTCCCTGACCATACTAGCTAATAGCCATTGACTTATCTACTTCTTTTTTAACCCAGTAATACTTTTGGTCTTTACAGCCCCTCTGGCAAGAAGTTCCACAGATTGACTGTGCACTGTGTGAAGAAGTACTATATATTATTTCACACCACTTTTTCCTTTTTTGAAATGTAACCTGTCAGAGCTAGGATTGAGCTTAGATTACTGCTTATTATACAAAACAAGCTCATTTTACCGTTATCTCAGCCTCCCTCCCCCATCTGTCTGTTTCATACAGTATTGCAGTTGTCATAAAATTAGACTGTAATTAGACTGTAACTTCCAAGAAGTTGGAGTCTAAACACCTTGAGGATCTGAGACTAAGCTCTTGACAGCAGAGGCTGTGTTTGCAAAACGTGTCTGTACAATGCCCATTGCAGTGGGATCCTGATTTTTAACTGGAGCATTATAATAAAATTATTTATTATTAACAGTAATAATAATAATAATTTATAATAGCCTGTGGGAAGAAATACTGTCATCTTTTTACATTTAAAGGCATATACACAGTGGCATTTTTCTGTTTTTAGGGGTGGAACCAATGGAATGGAATGGAAGACTTACTCAGGGCTGGACTGTCCCTCCCACTTCTGTGACCACGGGGGGACCAAATCATTGGATTATGGCTAGGAACAAACCTATACACTTCTCCCTACAAGACAATGTGGAAGATTCTGAGAGAGAACCGTAGGGATCAGGGTCTACAGGACTTTGAGGGAATGGAGACAGGTCTGAAAGGAGAAGAGTCCTTTTCTGTGGCATTGTAGGTGGTTGAGATCTGAGCAAATGCTGCATCTAAATTAATGCTGCTTACACAAAAATACATAAACCAGCTTAAGCAGCAGGTAAGACAAAAAGATTTCAGAGAGCATCCAAGAATTTTTTTCTTCATTCATTCATATTTTTAAGGTTTAATTACTGTAATTACATGGACAATTTCATTATTGCAAAGTGGTGGGATAAGCCAATTTTTCCAGTGAAAAAGTTGAAAATTTTTAGCTGAAAATTTAAAAAATGTTGATTCATAAATGCCACAACAGTGCCTCATTGGAACTGTAGTTCAGGTGCCTCATACCCCACTTCCCTCTGTGGTATGGGTTCGCCAACTAGTCGATGGGTATGTCTAAAATGACGGTGGCAAAGTTGCTCCCATGAGATCAACCTTTCTGGATCGACTGAGCTGTCAGTGAAGACCCACTCAATCGATCCACAAGTCGATGCTGTAAAGCCACCTCCTCAAGTGGTGTAGCACTGCATCGAGAGAAATGCAGTTCCTGTCAGCGCAGTGCAGCGACGACGCCACGTAGAAGGGAAGCACAGCAGTCAACAGGAGTTATGGAAGCTACTCTGTGTGGCTTGTGTAACTCCCATCGACTGCCACCAAATTGCCGGGTAAGTGAGACCAGGCCTTGGTCTCTCATGATGCACTACATGGCACCCTCTCTCTCGGGTGCAATATGGGAGACTATTTTTACCAAATAGTTGAAGTTTTGCATAGGAAAAAAATTCATTATATCTGGCAGGTTACTGCAAAGATTCTAGACAGGCTTTTAAAAATCTCATATTTGCAATCAGATTCACGAGCTACACAACAATTAGGCTAAATATTATGACCAGACACAGACATCATTTTTTACAAGTAATGTCACACTTATAGGACTGATCTACATGGTGTTTTAGTCTTCACCTGAGGGGTGTAAACTCTAGTGTACACTAGTGTGCCACATACACCAGCTGTCCTCTCCTGTGGACCATGCTGGTGTACATGAAAAGTTTCCTAGTGTCCATTAAATAGTTTGCTTTCAATTATGCTATGTTAATACACAGCAGGGACCTGTTAGTGAGTGCCAGCAGTGTCCACATAGGCCAGTTAATTCACGACACTCAATTGTGTGCTAAAATTTACACCACTTTGGTGTGGACTAAAGCCCATAGGTAAAAGTGTAAACAAGGTCAATAGACCACAGTTAGGTAGAGTGAGTTTTATTTTAGGAATTTTGCCAGCAAAATTGATGGGGGGAAGAGACTCCTGACCCGCCACCATGACTTCCCCACAGTAGCCTGCAGCAAACCAAGTTTCCTTCTTCTTTCTCTCCCATCAGTAAGGCTCTGCTCCCCAAACATATCTCACTTCTGCTACCAATAACTCCCCTCCCCAAACATATTTTTACCTTTTCTGGTCCATTGGCTTCCTGAACAACTTTATTGTCCCCCCAAAAGTTCCTTATCCTCCCTTTTTTCTCCCTCTTCAGTTATGGCATGTTCAGCTTTGTTAATGAGAAACTGAAATTTTCCACAGAAAACAGATAATTTTCACAAATTTTCTGCAAGAAAAAAAGAGTTTAGTTGGAAATTTTTCTACCAGTATTACATATTTTTAACTTTAAAAATTCATGTCCAAATCAGGCTGAAAGACGGTATGGTATCAGGACAACTAGTGGAATGGTGATGAAACAAAACCAAAGACAGTGAAAATTTGACTGGGAACTAATGAATATTTCAGAACTAATGAATAAGACAACACAAGAGCCACAAAATTGAAAGCTGAGCATTTGAGAGGGGAAAGAATGTTTAGTCAGACCATTTTTAAATTTGTTTTTGGTTTTTGTAAACATCTATTTAACATCCATTTAAAATTTTGACTAAAAGCTGGCATGGTTAAATAGAATCATGGAGGAATCATAGAATATTAGAGTTGGAAGGGACCTCAGGAGGTCATCTAGTCCAACCCCTTGCTCAAAGCAGGACTAACCTCAGCTAAATCATCCTAAACAAGGCTTTGTCAAGCTGCAGATTAAAAACTTCTAAAGATGAAGATTCCACCACCTCCCTAGGTAATCCATTCCAGTGCCTCACCACCCTCCTAGTGAAAAACTTTTGCCTAAAATCCAACCTACATGTCCCCCACTGTAACATGAGACCATTGTTCCTTGTCCTGTCATTGCCACCATTCAGAACAGCCTAGCTCCATCCTCTCTGGAACTCCCCTTCAGGTACTTAAAGTCTGCTATCAAATTCCCCCTCATTCTTCTCTACTGCAGACTAAACAAGCCTAGTTCCCTCTTCCTCATAAGTCATGTGCTCCAGCCCCCTAATCATTTTGTTGTCCTCCCCTGGACTCTCTCCAACTTGTGCACATCCTTTTTGTAGTTGAGGGCCCAAAACTGGACACAATACTCCAAATGCGGCCTCACCAGTGCTGAATACAGGGGAATAAGCACTTCCTGCAATCTGCTGGCAATGCTCCCACCAATGCAGCCAATATGCTATTAGCTTTCTTGGCAACCAGGGCATACTGCTGACTCATATCCAGCTTCTTATCCACTGTAATCCCCAGATCCTTTTCTGCAGAACTGCTGCCTACCACATTGATCCCCAGTCTGTAGCTGTTCATGGGATTCTTCCATCCTAAGTGCAGGACTCTGCACTTGTTCTTGTTGAACCTCATCAGATTTCTTTTGGCCCAATCCTCCATTTTGTCTAGGTCACTCTGTATCCTATTCTTCCCTTCCAGGGTATCTGCCACTCCCCCTAGCTTTGTGTCATCTGCAAACTTGCTGAGGGTGCAATCTACCCCATCCTCCAGATCATTAATGAAGATGTTGAACAAAACCGGCCCCAGGACCAACCCCTGGGGTACTCCGCTTGTTACCGGCTGCCAGCTAGACATCGAGCCATTGATCACTTCCGTTGAGCCCAATGATCTAGTCAGCTGTCTATCCATTTTATAATCCATTCATCCAACTCATATCTCTGTAACTTGCTGATAAGAATACTGTGGGAGACTGTATTAAAAGCTTTGCTAAAGTGAAGGTATATCACATCCAACGCTTTCCCTACATCCACAGAGCCAGTTAACTCTTCATAGAAGGCAGTCAGGTTGGTCTGGCATGACTTGCCCTTGGTGAATCCATTTTGACTGTTCCTGATCACCTTCCTCTCGTCCAAGTACCTTAAAATGGATTCCTTGAGGACCTGTTCCATGATTTTTCCAGACATTGTTACCCATCTATAGTTACCTGGATCCTCTTTCTTCCCTTTCTTGAAGATGGGCACTATATTTGCCTTTTTCCAATCATCAGGGACCTCCCACAATTACCACTAGCTTTCAAATGTAATAGCCAATGGCTCTGAAATGACTTCAGCCAACTCCCTCAGCACCCTCAGATGTACTGCATCTGGACCCATGGACTTGTCTTTCAACATCCTAATCCCCTACATCTTCCAGAGTCCTCCAAAAAATCAGGGAAAACATCACTTTACATTCCAGGTAAGTGCCCTAACCACTGGGTTGCAAAAGGACTCTTTCTTTCTCTTTTTTCTTGCCAGTGAATATTTAATTTATAGAAAGTGGAACAGTTCCAACAGCAGAATTTCAGAAAGCACCACCCATGAATACCCAGTAGCTAGTAGCTTAGGGCACTTTTTGGCAGCAGGAGACTTGGATTCAAGTGCCTGCTCTAAATCTGTCAGAAAGGGGATTTGAAAATAGATCTCCCACATCCCAGGTGTCTATCCTCACCAGTGGGCTATTGGATATTAGGGGGCACGTATGCATACTAAACAAATTTCCAAACTACTCACGCCCCTCCATCTTCTGCGAGGGTTAGAATGTTTAGAGTTTATCTACCGGATTGGGTCCCACAGGCAAGATAGGTGGGAAAATTATTAGTTTGTGACTCTCACCAGGACTTGGGTATGAACTAGGGTGCCAAGAAGCTCAGGACTGAGTTGGCATTGTGCATACCAATAGGCAAAAACTTGGATGTCCTGGGGTCTTTACCAGTAGAAAGACTTTACCAGTCTTGACCATCTGCAGGGTCAAGTAACAGTTGAGCAGGGTCTCTGAGTATCTCAGTGGTGCCTATATACCAGATTTAGGTGCACTAAGCCCCTTGTCGATCTTTGGGGACTCCCTGCTCCAGGCTACAAATAGGCTCTGTGCTGCATTAGAGACTGTTTGGGCTAGGGATAGGAATATAAAGGCTGCGTGAGGGTCCAAAATGGACACACATTATCTCATCTGGCCCCACTGAGCTTCAATGAGAAACTATTTGGAGCCATGTAATCTTTTTGCTGAAGCTCCCTCTCTCCCTGTTGGTCCTGGGCACCCCCAGAGACAGAAGGAGTCCATGGTAATGCAGATTGAATGGAGTCACACTATCAGAACCTGATGTGGAGTTGATGGATCCCCAGTATGGATTCCCTGGTAACTTTCAGATCCCTGAGGATCTGCCAGGTTTGGGAGCCAGCCCTAAAATGCATGTTGTGAGGAACTAACCTTGATGGGCTCTCCCTCAGTGGAGTATTGGAAAGGTATTGAATTACATTGGCCGGGCAGGGAGGCATGAGTTTGCACTATCACGGCTGATGATGGCTTCACCTTCTAGTGTTGTCATCATGAACACTACATTCATTTATAGCTCAAAAGTGATGGAGAGAGTTGGATATTAATTCCGAGGAAAGGCAAGTTATAAAAACTCCATATTAGCTGGTAAAGAAAAAATACCTTCCGAAGCCAAGGTCGAGGATTTTGTTGCAGTGCACAGTTTCTCAGGTTTCATAAAGATACATATTCAAGGTTTTAATTAGGACTGTGACAGTTTGGAAATACCTGTCAATCAGCCTTTTTTTAAAATGCTTGTCAAGTTGGCATGCCCAGGGAGAGTTAAATTGAAATTAAAGTGAATTTAAAAAAATGTGAAATAATTAGGGCACAAAGAAAAAGAAGCCAGAGAAAATGAAAGCCATGAGAGAAGCATGTTTATAATTGTGCTTTCTGACTTTCTCTAATTAATCCTCTTCCCATTCCCAGCCTACCTTTAATAAAGCTAATGAGGAGTATTATATTATGTAATATTTGACTTTGCAGATTTTCCATTTACTATGTGCACAAAAAATGTGTTCTAATGTCCAAGTGTATGTACAAGGGAAATGCAGAAAAACTGCATCCACTGTGAGTATAATAATGAGATTCCTCTGTCCATATTTAAGTTTTAGTGGAACATTTACTTTCCCAGTTTTCATGTGCAAAAGCAAGTTGTGTGCGTGCTAAAGCCTGCTCAAGAAGATTACAGAGAATGTTGACACAGAACAAAAGGATATCGGCATCAAACATTTCAGTTCTCCATCTTGCGAAACTGCCACATAATAGCTCCAATCTAGAAGCATTGCAAACATCTGCTTGAGAAAAGGAATTACAAGAAAGGAAAGGCACAGAACTAGTAAAGAGACAGAAACTGAAACCGTAAATTCCTGGAGACTGCATGCAATGAAAATGTAAACTATGGAGAAAATGCTGATGTTGCACTCAGGAAAGAAGCAGAGCTGGGAGAAATGTCCAAGCCCAGAAACACTCATTGGAGAAAATGAACAGAACTTTATATCAAGAAAGCTGAAATGGTTACACACAGTCATTTCTCCTGGGGCAACTTAATTTCCCTGGAGAGGGCTCCCCTTTCTGTATAGAGTTTGTTCCTACCTTGACTTGTCCTAAACTCCCTTTAGATTGGGGGTCTCTGACTGCCCAGCAATTTACCCAGTAAAGGGCAAATCTCACAGTCATGTTGAAGGGCTCAGTTGTCTCCTCACATTTGCATTTGACATTGAATCTTACTCCTTTTTGTCCTACATCAGCTTTCCTGATCCCACACAACCACCCTCATTGCCCTCATTATGGCACTGCTGGTCCCTAACAAAGCCACAATAATGTTTTAAGAAATCTATTAGATTTTTTTATGTCTTGGTCTCTTTTGCTTCAAATTTTGAATGGCAACAACTTTCTGAGGGTTAGCTTGATTCCTTGATTAATCTTGTAAAGTGGTTACCTACTTACTAGGTTTTAATTTCACACCACGGTCTCATAATCACCTAAGCACTTTCTTTACATCTTCCATATATAGTCAAAACCCTTGCTGTAATTATCATCTAAAATTGGGTGGGATAAATCCTTAAGAGAGATCCCTCAAACACTTGTCCATATTGTATTGGGAAAATGTTGATGCATTCGTCAACCCAAAGGGACATTCAGAGTCCTCCTTGTGTTACAAATACAGTGAGATTCTGGGCATTCTCTTTCATGAGCCCTTGGTTATAGGATTTGATGGGTTCTAATACCATAAGCCATTCATTTCTGCAAAAGCCATCTAGTATTTCTTGGTTTATAGTTAACAGGTATCATTTTATAAAATTAAATGAAATTTTGAAATCAAAAGTCATTTTGGGTTGAAAAATTGAAATGTTTAATTTAAAAAAAATGTTGAAACAAATAATTTTGATTTGTTCCAAAATTTTTATTGTATTTTTCTCCCTAACACAAATTTGTGCAATGTCTCACTTGACCCAAATCTCTATTTTTCACTGAAAAATGTTTTGGGAAAAATTTCACCCAGCTCTAACAGGACGTATGAAGGTTTTAGCCATTCTTTCAGTAAGAGATCTTGAACATAGCTTTTGGTCTTTTGAGAGACCCCATTAAGAAATGGAATTAAGTTATAGGTCTAGTGAACAGGGGTGATATCCGTCAGTTTTATATCCCTCCTAAAACTTGTGATAACCCTATGCTGACTTATCCCTAGGAAAAGTTGCACTGGTTTTGTGGACATATCCCTGATGCTTCAGTGTCAAGCAAGATGGGTCACTGCGGTAAACCAGAGATAGCAAAAGTTTTGGGTTTGTGTTATCCTGGCTGTTGCACTGCTTTGAAAGCTCTTGCTACAGGAACACATAATTGCTATGTTGAGTTTTCCCCAAAGTGTTTCATTTCTTAACCAAAATGTCCTAGCAAATCCCATTAATAAGGACCAGGTTTACCTTGCAAGATGTCACAGATTAACTGTTCCAGAATGGCCTTTGCAAATAACCTCTAGGCTTCTACTCATTGAAGCAATGTGAGTGTACTTCATACTCTTCCTGGGGTATTCAGCCTATTAGTTATAATATCCTTGTCCCCATTGCTGCTTCCTTAAAGTGACCAGAGTTTGAGCTTTTTTGAATTTGGGCCTAAGTGCTCACCTATGCTTTGTGCATATGAAGATGGACTGGGAATTTTGTTTCATTCCCTTTAAATTCAAAAGTTCTTTCACTACATTAAAACAAGTCACATCTCTCCAGTGGCTCAATTTTTACCTGGAATTCACATTATTTACATGAAACTCATCCAAAGGATGCATCAGGAGTGAGCAAACTGAACTGGCTCCCCATAACCTCAATCGTTCTTCCTAGATTGGATTTCTTGCCCCCTAACACCTCCCCTCCCCCCACTCCTCCCTGTTTCCTAGAGTAGTGTGGCTTGTCTGCCAAACAAGAAAGAACAGAGCCCCCAGTGGTCCAATATGGAACTATACCTCTTTTAGCTTTCCCTTTGAACAAAACACTCAGTGTAACATTGCATAAAACATACTTCTAAGATACGAATATCAAAAGTGTGGCCTTCTTGTTCCAGGATCCTTTATTGAAAACAGGTCATCTGCAGTAAAATTGCACTCACAGATCATCAATTTATTTCCAAAAAGGCAAATTTAATTGTAACACTTCCTGGCAGATAGGTTACATTTGTTTTCTAATCCAAATGGATATCACGATGGCTTCTAAAACTTGAAGTTGTCAACAAAAATCAGTTTCTATGACCCCTTCCTGTTTTTATATATGTGCAATTTTTCCTATGGCAAATATGTACTAATTGCAAATCTATTATGAGCTGAAGTTAGGTTGCTTAGTTTAGCCTCGTACATCAGACATGTACACAGCTAGTTGTAGTATGCCCAATATAAACTGTAAGCATTATGTTTTGAAAATATATCCTTGTGTATCTACAGTGTTAACAGACATGCCACCGAAAACAAGTACAGACAAGAATTGTGCCATTTGAGTTCTTCATTAGAACAAATACTGATCTGCATAGTTTTTCTTTTGTGCATATAGAGTTAAGCATCAGATAGCTTCAGAAAGTCAATTAAAAAGAGAGAGAGTACACCTTAATCATAGGGCTTTTCCTATCTATTTTTGCCAGTAGTTACTTAAAACCACTAACTTGAAATCATAGTCGCACACTGTCTTTAGAAGTTCACTCAATCAAAGGGCCAGCTCTGAGTAATCAAAGATCTTAAATAACTGGAGCTCCTAACATTGGCCACAGGAGGATTAAAAATCCAGTAGCCAGAATTCAATTCTTCGATCCAGCAAGCACCAGTGCATAATGAGAAGTCCCCAAAGCCCCAGATCACAGCCGAGCCTTTGCCTACTATGGAGCTAAGTGGAAACCCTCTTTAATTCCTTAGGAGATCCTATCTTTCCAGATGAAAATAGATATTGGCCTCTGTGTGTAGTGTGATTAGAAGAATGGAAGAGGATTAGACAAGATGCAAGGGGAAAGGCTCAGAGTGGCTCATTTACATGGTATTACTGCTGACAGATAGGTGTTAACAAAACAGAGTAACCTAAAGGCAAAACTGTATCTGAATTAAAGCTGTATTTATTTACCCAAGGTATAAGGGGATTAAGTCTGTTTACTTTACCACATCCACACTGTTTTATCTATTAAGCACTTTGTTGCTTCCTCAGTTGTTCTGTGGCATGCACTGCACAGCTGTTTGGGGATGTGTTTATCTTCATCTAAAACAGAAGCTTTTAAATGTTTGAAACATAAAATATAGATGCTAATGGCAAGTTAAGCATTCACGGCTGTCTTCCTGTCTTCCAAAATGGAGACGTTAAAATAGTACAGCCATTTTCCATGGCTGTGGGAAAGTAAAAAGTACATTTCTGAGTACTTTTGTAAATTGCTGACCAAAAAAAATGAATACAGGAGTGTATGTGTCACACATACACACGCACACACAAAGCCAGTGTCATTGACACAAAAATCACTATATTTCTATTAATCTCTTGTTATTCAAGCAACTTAATTAAAGGCTGGCAAACTGATTTGTATAACATGCAGACCAGTCCAAATCTTCACACCTTACAGGAAGTTGTGAGATTCCAAAGAATTAGTTTTATATTTTTTTAAAATATCCACCCCCTACATTAGGTTGCAGCCCTTTGATCTCAGGCACGTGAACAGATGTTCCCAAAAGGCCAAGTTGTTGGGGAACCACATCAGCCTGGCACTGTTTTCTCTGCTGCTCACATGAGCACCAGATAATAGCTATCCACTTGACTGGTCTGTCAAGCTTTCACCAGACTCATTCAGGCTCCAGAACCATACTAATCTACATGACCCTCCCTCTCCAATTTTCAGGCTGCCTCTGTTTGAATTCCAATCTTCCCATTTCATCCAACCCCCCACAGACTCTTTTCCATCCCTACATTCAGCCCCCCCCTTCCTACTCTGCCAAAACTCTTCCCACCTAAAGGCTGCCACTCCAGCTCTCCCCCACTCAAGGCAGCTACTACACCACCCCAACCTCCAAATCCACCTGGTCTAGAGTCACTTGTCCAATTCCTGTCCACCATACTCACAACACTATAATCACACAACTACACATAGTGTAGATCTAAGGATCTGGGGATAGTTTAGCCGATAATTCTTTGTGTTACAGTCCAAACTTACTGACTAATTTTATATAAATTGTGTGTTTGTGTGTTGGGGGGGGAGTGGGCAGAAAAAAGGGAACAGGGGAATCTTTATATCCCCTCTGTCCCCAGCCTCCTATTGCGGAAATGGAGCCCCATTGCTTGCTCTTTTCAACCTATTGATGTTTTTGCATAGGTTCATATTTTCCACAAGGAATGAGGCTATAAAACTACATAGGGCTTACTCATGTGAAATTCCAAAATGATCAAATATATCAGAAACACACAGCTGGTTCCCATGTGTCCCTGTCCCCGCTGAGACTAACTATAATTATGGTGGGTAAAGCTTTTTCTCATGGCATTTCCAGCCTACCCAACATCAGCAGGCACCTGAAAATCTAGGGAGAAAAATTGGTCTCCCAAAAAGTTTATATAATCTGAATGTTCAGGCTTTTGGAAATTGACCCAAAAGCAAACTTCAAGATGAAGTAGGCTGAGATAGGGATTTGGCTAACAACAAGCTGATGAGGTCTGCTCTAGATAAGAGGAAGATAATGTTGGTTGCTTGGGAAAAACAGCTTCAGTGTGTGTCAGTAATTGTGCCTTTCCCCCATTATTAAGGCATTTCACTCACTCTTTGTTAAGAGATTATTATTAGCAGTATTTATAATTTGTTTTATAATCTGGGGGTTACAGTGGACAAGAAGTTGGCTATGAGTCAATAGTTTGCCCTTGTTGGGGGAAATTGACATAAGGTACAAGTAATAGCCTCAGTCCTTTTTAATCGTAACAGTGCAGGTAGGCCCTTCCCCATTAACTGAAATGTAGCTCCATGTGGCTACAATAGACCATCTGCATGGATCCAGTTGATCCAACCCCCCTGTTCCAGAAATTTGCCATACACCATGAACAGTCTGCCTCATCCCTCTATGCTGACCGGCCAAGTTGCCGTTGGCTGTCTTATGACCCTGGCCACTTCCGGTAACAATGGTTTTGACCCCAGCCACAACACAAGAATAACTAAGACTAAGCCTGATTTGAAACATGTAACATATAACATGACCTAGACAAGTCATAACATTTTTTCTTACTGGTGCTGTCCTTTCTATTCATCTATAGGATTAGACCATATGATTAACACTTCACCAGTGACTATTGGCCCTATTAAATCAGGTGCACTGGCAGGAACAAAGGAAAGAGGCTTGAAATAAACAAGATTTCTAGGCATGATAATAAAAACCCTAGAGTTCTTTCACTAGCCTTTGCTATAGAGCTTCAATGTCTCTTAAAATAAATGGGTCAGTGCTGATAAAAGGATTGGGTTATGATTTAGTTGTGGTATCTTAAAAAAAACATTCTCAATCATCTGAAAAAGGGATGATGAAAAACTATAGGTCTATCTGTTGGTACTTTTCTAGCCTTTGTATTGATATTAATGACAACAAAATTAGTAATTTGACAATTAGTTCCCCACTTACCTGAAAAGACATGAAAGGCAGAAAGAAAGTAGTTTAACTAGATTATAATGTGGCTTTGACAAGTCAGGTTCCTGTCATGTTATAGCCTCCCAACTTTAACATTTTCATGTCTGCTTGGCAGGTTATTAAAATAAATGAGGGTGCATTGGACTGCTGTTGCGCTTTTCTCTAATGGGAGTTCACGAATTTGCAAGCCACTACCGTAAATTGACCGATCGTGAAGTCTGAAAGAAGTTGCCTAAAGTGGACAATTAGGAGCATTTCTGCACAGCTGAGTGAAATGTTCCTTGTTATTTTAATAATTCAGGCACAGGCTAATTTTTGGAAGCTGAGTTTGTCAAGATAATGTGCCTTGGGCTTGTCTGCTTGTCATTTTTAACTCAATCTCACGTTACAGGTGCAGTCTAGCTTACAAAACAGGCAAATCACTCACAGAGGAATTTGCATATGGAATATAGATATACTGTACTAAGGAAAAACAGGCCAAGAAATCAACAGACAGCTGAGATAGGAATGCACATGATGGCAAAAACTTTTGATGTTTGATAGCTGATATATCACTATTTATGTTGATATAATTATGGGTGTTATTTAGCAATATGCATACACAAATATGCATAATGTAATGCATCATGTACATTTCTTCAGCAGAGGAAGGTGGTAAGGCCACAGGAATCCCATGTGGCATACAGACATTTTGTATGAATTCACTTATACCTCTTCAACTTAAAATATTGTCTTGCCAAAGAAAATGGAGCAAGCTGGAACAGTTACTTAATCAACTGAGAAGGTAAAACCTTCTTTGAAGAAAGATCATGCAGCTTCAATATACATAATTCTGAAATTAATGGGTAGATTGTTAAAGCAAAACTCTGAAAACACACACACACACACACACACACACACACACACACACACACACACTCTTTTCTGCTCTCCAAGTGTCTTTTTCCTTCACAAGTTGCTGCTGCCTGAGAAGTGGCTGGATCCATTTTTCTACCTTGCAGTTTTCTCACCTTCTCTCAGTCTGGCTCTTTCACCTAACCTGACGATAGGCAGAAATGCTGGAGAATCCACTTCTTTGTATTCTTTGGTTTCCTTGTGCATTCTCAGGGCTCTGTCCTCCCTTGTGTCCAAGCACCACCCAGTGCAGGGGAGGAAGAAACCATCAGGGAGCTCATTACAACTCCAAAATTCTGCACCAGCCTGGCCCAGTGTGAGTTAGAGCACCTCTGGACCAGAGCTAGAAGGTTCTTAAAGGACTGAGGCTAGGTGAGGCAAAGCAGAACTCCATCATGCCCCTCCTATCTGTGGCACATCAAACCTTTAACTGTTTTAAAAGTAAACTGATTTCTAGGTGGATGATTTTCAGCGTAAAAATAGTTGCCAAGCATGTTAATCGATATGGCATTTGAGCACCTTTGGAGTAGGAATTAGGGTCAGATTGTACCTTTAATGTATGGGCCTGTGGTGGATGCACTGAGAATTGCACCATTCCAAAGAGGTACATACATACACTGCAACGCACCTTGGAAAGACACTGCATACTTTTCCTGGCACATCTAACTAGCACCATGAGCCATTGGGATGGCCATCATCCCAGGAGACACAAGGTGGGAGCAGTCCCTATCCACAGAAGAGTTCAAAGGCTTCTTTTAAGACCTGCCCTTGTACAAGGGGGGGAAGAACCTTCACACACACAGCTAAGGCCAGGCAAAATCTAGCTGTGACACTGATAGAACAGCCAACTTGGGTATGACCCATAACTACTTAACAAGAGGCATTGAAATGCAATTTCAATCTACATGTGTGTGAACTAGACCAGCAATCATTTCCCATTTGTTTATATTAATAGAAATCAGGGGTAGATGCTAAGTGTATTTGCCTGTGTATTTGCCTATATCTTGCTAGAAGTTTAACAGTGTAACCAGATTAGTTTGTAGATGCTAATTCCTTTTCATGTATTCAATGCTTTGTATTATGCATGAGGATGGCTCAGTTAACGTTAAGAGCAAAAATGTAAGATACTGCAGGAAACTAATCATATTATCTATATTGGCTTCAACTTAGTTATCTATGCCATAATGAAGTATTGGCTAATGGCTTTATGTGAATGAATGCAACTAGTTTACCTGTGTATTCACAGGAAATAGAAACTTGGCTTCAAAGCAAGAGTTGCACTGCTGACTCTTCCTTGGGGGAGGTCCTACTAAGATTTGAGATTCATATGACTGGTTGATAAGGGTCTGATCCTTTGGGATCGGTGTTCCTGCCATATGGTGAATCAAATTTTCAGTAACCTCTCACTATATTAGACTTGGCTGTCTAGATGGAAATCAAGGACTGGAATGCTTAAGGGGGCTGTATTTGGCTTGTAGGTAACCAGGTTGGTATTATAGAAGCTGTTGTGTTACTGGCTTGGTGAATCTAATTATAGAATAAATCACTGTTTTGGGGGATTGTCTGCCCTATTCCTTGCAAACTGCTCTGAGGACAGCATTCAGGCACTCCGGTCACACCACTCTCAGCGTTCTTCATTTTTATATATAATTAAGGCTTGGGCAGATTCGTTATTGCCATTTAATCAGCTCTCAGACCTGCTCAGGGATCATCTCTAAATGTATTTCTGTCACTGTGTAGATGTCAAGTTCCTTACTGCAAAGCACAACAAAATACAAGCTAGCTCATGTCAATCAGAGGGGCCGTACGGTGCTGATATCACTGTGGTCTAATGGAATAGAAAGAGACCAGCACTATCATTGCCTAATGTGAAACACAACTGAAGGAATCTTTATGAAATGGCCTGAGAAATGGAAAGATACCTTCCCCGTGATGGCAAAAGAGGGACCCATCACAATTCACAGCGAAAGTGCACTTATGCTTAATGGTGCTGTGGTATTAATAAAATAATCAACCCCAAGAATACTTGCTTTCAGGCACTTCTGTGAGGTACTTTAAAATACTCCAGCTTGCAGAGATCAATATAAATATCAGTATTTGCATGCAAACCAGGCTATTCATGTGTGAACAAGAGCATTCGTCATTCATTATTCATTTATTATTCCATTTTAAAAGTTTCAGTCATCCAGTCAGGGAACAGAAACAATCCAATGCAATTTAGATAATCACTCACTCAGCATGTAGAATGAGTAGTGCAGAGCGAACAGCAGAAGCGAACAGTTCAACAATCATCCATTGGTGAAGTCTGTTTACATAAATTGTTCTCTAACAAAAGGCATTTGTAAAAAAAATCAGTTTGTTCACAACATTTTGAAAAACAGAAAAATGGGCGAAACTCATGGAATAAATTACATGATATGAATTAGTTCTACCAGCTCTAATCTTCATATATGAGGAGTGGCAGCCTTTCTAGGGGTGCCACTGTACTGCTTACTATTCAAGGGAGGCTCAATTCCCAAGGAGGCAGGGAGCTCGAGAAAATAGACTCCAAGACTTCAGACAGGCCACAGGCTGTCTCCTGTTCCTAGGTATGGTGCCAGAACAAAGTCCTGGTCCTACTAGCCCCTACCATCACTTTAAGTCACAAAGGGGTCCTCACTTTCCTCCTGTAGTATCAGGGCACTTGAGGAAGAAGGTGCAGATGCATTTACCTTGTTGTTTACTCTCTTAGGACTCACCAGCTGTTGATATCATGGTTTGAGACCGATCAGGAAATAAGGCTCATAAATTCCAGGGAAAGGGTTGTGTTGCTGTTGCTGAATCTGAAGAGGAGATGTAAGAACATACAGAACAAACAAAGGCCAATTCCACTTGCTGGTCACAAAAAAGAGAAGCCCAGGGACAAGGGACAAATCAAACTCAACATGTCATAACATTCCTGCTGACCTGGCAGAAGGAATTCCTGTAGGCCCATTTGTCCAAAGATTAGAAGGAAGCTACTGCTGATCGTGCTGCAGAGAAAGCCACCTAAAGGCCAGAAGCTGAGACATATGCAAACTGGCAGCAACTGGCTGGTACTGGACAGAAACAGGGTCTGAGTTTGGCAGACAGGGACCAGAAGCCTGAGATGCAGTCTTCTCCAAACTGCATGGTGAGGAAATGGAGCTAGCATTCTCAGCTCACTAGCATGCTTTCCCTCAGTCTCTCCCTTTGCAAATTCCCTTTGGACTCATGCTAATGTCGTGGAAGGAATCACGCAGCCACTTCAATTCAGGTGAAGATCGAGAAGAACTTTAATTTGACAGACACACAGACAGACAGACCATAGCTATGGGGGAGCCCAGGCAGCACTCTGTGCTGGTCACTGGCACTCCGCCGGTTTCAAGTTACAGAGAGGTTTATATAGGTTAGTCAGAGTTACATATTACAATCAGGATCGTATAGTGGTCTTTTCAGGGTGTGCCAAATTGCTTACGACATGTCAGGTCATAAATTAAGGGGGGCTCTCCTGGGCTGGCAAGTCTGGAGGCATCTTCATTTTATGATGGCCTGACGGAATTCCTGACCCTGGGGCTGGGGGGGGAGGCTGCAGCTGCACGATAAGGTTACAGACAGTTGGGCTGGGGCGGCTGCAGCCAAGAGAGATAAGGTTATGTTTTACAACGTTTCCCACCAGGCTGGCTAGAATGGTGTGTCCCGTTCAAGGCCTACTGTTTTGATTTTATTCTACACTAACTTCTGCAGGTCAGAAAGGGGAGAAACAATATTTTAGAAGAGCTGCCATGCTAAGCATGGACTATATGCTTCCTATGAGACAAAAAGAGAGGAATTAGGAAGGGTTTCTTGGCTGGACTGAGAATGCTTTTAGCTCCTTGATTCATGGTTATTTGGAGCTATCACACTGTATACATTTGCTGTAGGAGACGAAGAGCAGAGCAACTGTAGTGCACACCTATATCGACCACCTTTCTTCCTTCACTTAAAAGCACTTTCACAAACCTATACCAAGTTACCTAACAGAATATGAATATCGCATTATGAGGTGCAATCCAGGCCAGTGAAAGGTTGTCACCACTTGCTCCGCAATCTGGGGTGCCTCAACACTTTTGTGTTGTAGCTCCAAATCTGGGTAACTACCAGAATGTAGGTCACACCCTACGTATCTGTGTATAGCTACAGCCCTGATCCAGCAACTCTGACCCCAGCAGCCTGTCAGCAACACTCCAGTCACACTCTGGCTTCCATCGACCTTGGTTACTTTTTGCAGGGTGACCCCAACGCACTCTCAGGCTTGATTTTTCCCCAGAAAAGTGTGTCTTGCTCTGTCCAGTCCCTTCTTGGTCAGTTCAGATATTAGAGGTCTATGGCCTCTATAAAGGATCAATATTCTACAGGTTGTTACTTTAATTGGAGTTACTAAACTGTGCAGTTTAAACACAGCTCTGGATTGGGTTAGATTTAAAAAATTTAGTTTATTAACTAAAGAGGATAGGATTTTAAGTGAATTCAAGTATCAGGTATTAAAGTCAGAAATGGTTACAAGAGAAATAAAGATAAAATGCTTTCTAGTAATTAAAACTCAACAAATTAGATTTGATTCAAGGTAAAATCCTTACCAAATGTTCCCAGCAACAGGACTGACCAAATTCTCAGATCATGATCTCCATCCAAAGGCAAAGAGCTGATTCTTTTTCCTTTTTATTTGGGGAGAGATAATTCAGGGTGTTTTTGCCCCTCATTTTTATAGTCCAGTCACCGTCTGAAGTGGATTCTTCTGAGAATTACTCCTCAAAGAAAAGTATTCAAACAGTAGAGAAGCAACATCCAATCTGCTGGTGAAGGTGGCTCCATGCTCTTTCTTTTCACTTGTTTACTGAAATGCAGATTTGCCATGTTGCCTGCCATTTCCCCTTTTTGCTATCTCAAGAATGCTGTTTACTACTTTTTTTGTAAATTGGGGTAAACACACATTCCTTTATTTAAGATAGACCTGTTTAACACCTTTTGCCTATGCGGGTTTGCACATGTGCTAATGCGGGTTTGCACAATTGCTAATAACATAATGCTAGGTGAATACGTAACTTTACATGCAATGTTGCACCATACATTTCACTATGGTATTATTGACTAGAGAGGTATTATTTTTCAAATGATAGGTCACAACCCATATTTTGTATAAAGATTATTACAATAATGTGTAGGGTGTGAATACAGGCCACAATGCATGAAAGGGAAGCTAAACCAGGAGAGGAACATTTAGATTGCCCTACATTACCTATTTACAATTTTCATCTTACACTGAGAGATGCTGGATATTTTCCTGTATTGCAAGCACATATCATAATTCACAGTTTCCTAAACAGTTCTCATTTAAATGGTCAGAGCTTACCAGATATTCTTCAAGTTGGGAATACCTTTGAAAGTAAGAGCCATGTCTAGTGTACTTGAGCTGAACTGTCACCCACAGTTTATACTTGAAAACCCTAATTACTGTGCAGTCTCACCTTCTGTGTAGTTTTTCTATTTCCAGGCTACCTTGGGAGCCAGTAAAAACCTCTGTGGATTTTTGACATTGCACTATGCTATTCTTTTCAAAAGTATTTGAACCCTAGTAGGGTGCCCATTTCTTCATTTTGAAATAGTTGATAACCAAGTACATGAGGAGAATAATCATGGGATGCATTTAACTCCATCCTGCTTCCATGATTCTCTTTCCTCCACCTAATATTTGTTACAAGGCAGCTGTGAGTTATTCTTGTGGGAGAGTTCCTTCATGGATCCCCACCGATTTCATAGTTCCTCTCTATTTAACTGTTTATATCTTTATTTTACTTATAGTATAAATATTTTGTCATAGTTTATTTTCTGTTTGATTTGCAGGGGGAGGAGTGTCTGAAGTGAGAGAGAGGAATGATGGGAAGGCAAGTGAGTAAAAGCAAGGGAGAGGGATAAGAAGAAGGAGCAGATGAATGAAATTCAGAAGCACGATGGCACCTGAGTAAGGGTGAGCAGGTTACAAATGTAAAACTAATGTTGGTTCTGTACTGCTATTCATCATCACGCATTGCTAGCTGGGCAATGACTCTCAGGAACAAGTCTGAGAAATGGTGAAAAATTTCTGAGGTTATATTAGTATTACATTAACTGGATGGGACAAGGCTTCTCTTCACATTCTCCAGCATCTTCAGCTGGTCAAGACATGGCATGGCACCTGCCATGAGTCCAAATATAATAGGTTCAACCCGATATATGTTTCATTTTATTGCAGATGTGCTAGACTAGCCTGAATGAACTGGAGGGGTTTAGAAGTTCATAGCTAGTGCAGTTACTGCATGTAGTTTACTCCCCTTGTATATTTCTATCCTCTGTGTGAAGGATTATATCAATTTTATAAGAAACTGTGCTGATTTACATCATATCATAGGATACTGAGGGATTATGTCAGTTCATGTAATTTTATGTTATATTGTGCATAGTCTTTGGTCAAGATAATAAGACAGTTAGAGTGCCCAGGTGTCTCTGAGGTGAGCAAAATATCTGGAATTGCTTGTGGATCTAAATCCCTGTGAAACTTTTAAAAATCAATTTCTAATGGAAGCATTTGAAGAAACTGTAAACGCTTGACTCTAGTGTGTTTCAATAAAATATATTAAGTATGCAACATATGAAAACATGTCCATCTCAGCAGTGTCTGAAAGTGGAAAATGTCAGCAGCGAGGGAATATTGCATATGATCACTGAATTGCAGTTCCCAAAAATGCATTTCATAATATTCGTGCCATTCATTTGGTTACAGTTATTTTTAATGTAGAAAAAATTGTCATTTTCAATAGAGTTGAGACTAAAAACTAGGTGTAAACATAGGTACACATTTTAGAAATTGAAGGATACATTTGCAAATGTCAACCTCCATTTGAGTGTGCCAAATTCTTCATGTACCTACACCTGGGTGGTTATGAACGTTCAGATAGCTTGTCTGCTCCATCACACATGGGTGAAAATTCTAACATTTGCACACATGCAGGTGTTATGCTATAGAAGAAACATATGCTTGCATTTTATATGTGCACAGTCTGAGCACAGGGATTCCCTTCTATGTGCATATATGAGTGAGTGTAATGTTTGTATGCAGATGTGGGGCCCAGTAGAGGTCATTTTTCTAATTTATCCTTAAAGATCACTTAGTATTAAAGGGTTTGCTTTTGGGAATGACTTTTAGAGTGAGGCTTAAGCACGTGCTTAACTCCATGTATTCTCAGCCTATTTGGAGGCCTTCCTTTCCCCTTTTGCAGAAGCATAAAAACATTATCAGCACTCACTTTCTGTGTCAAATATCAAGGTTTGGAAATGTGAATTTCTCCACATGTGTCATGTCAATTGTTGGAATTTAAAGTCACTTAATTGCATTTGGCGTTGGAATTGAATCATACATGCTGTATGAAAGTAGAGCAGGCCTACAGTTTCAGCGCTTACTGTAAATTGATGGAGCAAGAGATTTTGGAAGAGTATTTATGGACCTGCAGGGACACGTTCAGAAGGAGGAGGTAGGGTATAATCCTCTTAATTAGCACATCCTGATGGAAACTAAAATATGCCAAATAAGCTATTGTGCTAATAGTCATTATTAGTCTCACAGTGCTCATTAATGATGTTCAAACCTCAAAATGTTCAGAGGTTCAGTAAAGCTCATAGAGCTCTATGTATTTCCTGGAATCTTACCCAGCTATCTTTGACCTGCACAGCTAAGATGGAAACCCCACAAGAATGGAATCTGATAAGATTTTTGTTAATTCCTGTTTCTGGTAGATCCAAAATTTTTGCAAGAAACTTCATTTTGGAAGTTCCTGTTCTACTCCCATCTATAATCAGATCTGTCCTCTTCATCATTTACAAGTCCCCCAACTTTTGTGTCATCTACCAACCTTATGAGTGGTGACTTTATGTTTTCTTCCAGGTCACTGATGAAATTGTTAAATAGTGTAAGGTCAAGAACCTCACAAGATCTCACTGGAAACATATCCACTTGATAATAATTTTCCATTTACAATTACATTTTGGGACCTATCACTTAACCAGTTTTTAATTCATTTAATGTGTGCCATGTTAATTTTATACAATTTTTCAATCAAAATGTCATGCGGTACCAAGTCAAATGCCTTACAGAAGTCTAAGTCTTATGTCAGTATTATCACCTGATCTGGACATTATTCTGCTTCCACATTAGAAATGTGATCAAGTCATGATCACTTGTACCTAACCTAATATTTTTAGTTCTGTGATCTTTTCCTCTTTATCTGTCAAGAAGTCTAATATAGAATTCCTTTGTGTTGGATGCAACGCTTCTTAAATTAGGAAATTATCATCTATAACGTTTAGAAATTCCAAGAATCATAGAATCATAGACTATTAGGGTAGGAAAGGACTTCAGGAGGTCATCTAGTCCAACTGCCTGCTCAAAGCAGAACCAAATCCAACTAAATCATCCCAGCCAGGTCTTTGTCAAGCTGGGCCTTAAAAACTTCTAAGGATGGAGATTCCACAACCTCCCCATTCAAGTGCCTTACCACCCTCTTAGTGAAAATTTTTTCCTACTATCCAACCTAGACCTCCCTCACTGCAACTTGAGACCATTGCTCCTTGTTCTCTCATCTGCCACCACTGAGAATAGCCTAGCTCCACCCACCCTGAAACCCACCATCAGGTTGCTGAAGGCCGCTATCAAATCCACCCTCACTCTTCTCTTTTGCAAACTAAACAAGCCTAGTTCCCTCAACCTCTCCTCATAAGTCATGTGCTCTAGCCACCTAATTATTTCTGTTTCCCTCTGCTAGACTCTCTCCAATTTGTCCACATCCTTCCTGTAGTGGGGGCCCAAAACTGGAAACATTACTCCAAATGTGGCCTCACCAGTACAGAATAGAGGGAAATAATCACTTCCCTCAATCTGCTGGCAATGATCCTGGTAACGCTGAATATTCCATTAATCTTCCTGGCAACAAGGGCACACTGTTGACTCATATTCAGCTTCTTATCCACTGTAACCCCCACGTCTTTTCTGCAGAACTGCTGCCTAGCCAGTCGGTCCCCAGTCTTTAGCAGTGCGTGGAATTCTTCTAAGTGCAGGACTCTGCATTTGTCCTTGTTGAACTTCATCAGATTTCTTTTGGCCCATTCCTCCAATTTGTCTAGGTCACTCAGTATCCTATCTCTATCCTCCAGCATATCTACCACTCTCCCCAGCTTAGTGTCATCTGCAAACTTACTGAGGGTGCAATCCACCCCATCCTCCAGATCATTAATGAACAAAACTGACTGCAGGACCGACCCTGAGGGCATTCCGCTTGTTACCAGCTGCCAACGGGACTTCGAGCCATTGTTCACTACCCATTGAGCCTGATGATCTAGCCAGCTTTCTATCCACCTTATAATCCATTCATCCAACCCATACTTCTTTAATTTGCTGGCAAGAATACAGTGTGAGACCGTATCAAAAGCATTTGCTAAAGTCAAGGTATATCACATCCACCTCTTTCCCCACATCCACAGAGCCAGTCATCTCATCATAGAAGGCAATCAGGTTGGTCAGGCATGACTTGCCCTTGATGAATCCATGCTGACTGCTTCTGATCATCTTCCTCTCTTCCAAGTGCCCCAAAATGGATTCCTTTTGGGCCTGCTCCATGACTTTTCCAAGGACTGAGGTGAGGCGGACTGATTGGTAGTTCTCTGGATCCTCCTTCTTCCCATTTTTGAAGATGGGCAGCATGTTTGCCTGTTTTCAATCATCTGGGACCTCCCCCAGTCACCATGAGTTTTCAAAAATAATGGCCAATGGCTCTGCAATCACATCAGGCAACTCTCTCAGCCTCTTGGATGCCTTGCATCTGGCCCCATGAACTTGTGCATGTCCAGCTTTTCTATATAGTCCTGAACCTGTTCTTTCAGCACTGAGGGCTGCTCAACTCCTCCCCATTCTGTGCTACCCAGTTCAGTTGTCTAGGAGCTGACCTTGTTTGTGAAGAGAGGCAAAAAAGCATTAATACTTCAGCTTTTTCCACATCATCTGTCACTAGATTGCCTCCCCCATTCAGTAAGGGGCCCCAGACTTTCCCCTGACCTTCTTCTTTTGCTTACATACCTGTAGAATCTTTTAATATTGGCCACATGTGATCCCCAGCATATGAAACTCAAATTGCAGTCCCTCATGATCACGCAGCATTGGATCAGGCCTGTACTTTTCTTTCAGCTACAGGTAGTGATTAGGATGTCTTTAACACTGTGCCCCTGTTTAAAAGTGATCATAAACAGTTATATTCTAAATGCTCAGTAAGGACAGTAGTGTGTTTTTCTCACTATCACTGTTGATTATGTTAAAATATTTCTCTTTAACAGTTGGCTAGTAATGTTTTAAATACAGTAATAACTACTGTTGGCTAGTAATGTTTTAAATTAATGTCTTACATTGATCATTAAATAAGGGGTTGGAAGCTGAAGTAGCTGTGCCTAATTAAATAACTATTACTGGCCTAGTAATTTGACATATGAAGCATTTTAACTGAGGTCTTTGAAGACTTTTAATATAAATGGATGGCTTAGTGATAAACCAGTTAGAGTTAATCAACTGAGTGAAACCATAGGGAGATTGAGTAAGGATTATTTTTATGCTAATCATAACTTTGAAAGCTATAGCTGCTATAGACTATAATAATAATAACAACAATTAATAATTAATAGAGTGGATGAGCAGCTATTTTCTGAGAAAATTGGACCTAAGTCTAAAGTTGCTCATGGCAACAATTCTGTGACTTTCTTTAGTGAAATGGTCTGAAAAGTTTTTAGACTCTAATGAAAAAAAAATGTTCTGTGGAAAAGGAAATTGGTATTTATGAACCTGTGCACCTGTCCTGAAAGCAATTAAGAGGGCCACATTCAAGGGGAGATAAATTGGCAGCTACAGAACAATAGATATTTGTTTAGTATTGTATATGTTTAAATAAAATTAAATGTTAAGAGACCATCGGTTAATTATTTGTAGTAAATACAGAATCTCTTATTAAGAGCAACATAAGAAGAAAACTTAAAAACAATTCAAAATATTTATTGTCATTCATAGTTTAGAAAAAAATGCTGAAATGTAAGGAGTTGGTTGAGAAGGATTCAGCCAACCCCAACCTTTTATGAGTGCAGGTCTCTTCCAACACTTCCCCAGCAGAGCCATTGTGGGTGGAAGAACTGATATCTCTCCTGGTGACCCCTCAGATTTGGGGTGTCAGTGCTTCCCTTCCTGAGGTGTGGGTTTCAAGGTTCATAATCCATTGAGATGCATGGGGCATTCATCCCTTCAGAGCTATTGTTTAAGACTCTCTGAAGACTCAGGCAGACTTCACTTTACCATTGACACTTAGTTCACTTTTTTAGGTTTTCTTTTTAACCATAAGGACTAGAATCTCTTTTTAAATGGAAGCCTATATTCTTCTGTGATTACATGACTTCAGGAACTGGTGCCCTATACATGTGGCTATAATGCTCAGGCCGTAATCCAACCCTGCCTCCATCCGAAATTGGTATCCCACAGGGATTTGGCATGATTCCATTCTACTGCCCTCATGTTCAGCATGTAAGAGGCACTACAGCCTTGTGATTAAAGTGCAATACAAAACGTTAGCAAATTTGGGTTCTGCTTCTGGCTTTGCTACTGAATTACTGTGTTACCCATTAAGTCAGTTAGGTCTCTATCCAAAACCCATTGAAGTCAATGACAACCTTTTCACTGATTTCAATTGACTTTAGAACAGGCCCCTTAGCCTCTTCAACCTCTGTTTACTGACTTCACTGGGCTGTTGTGAGAAGAGCTAGTCAAAAATTTTCTGACAAGCTGTTTTTCCACTGGAAAATGCTAATGTGACAACATTAAAATATTCCCTGGGAGTGTATCCATTTTTTCAAAACATTTGGTGAAAAATTATTGAAACATTTAATTTTGACTTTATCATTTTGACACATATGTTCATAGTTCTTCGTGTGCATGATCTACATTGCTAACCTGTCTAGATGTAGGCCTATCAAGAACTGAGCTTTTAAGTCTAGGAGAAACTTAACAAATTTTTATATTCATTATATTAATTTTTACACTTCTCTTTGCTTCACTGTTCTATTTGGAGTCAGAAACAAAAGTGCTGAAGTACCATGAAATAGCCTCTTCTCTCAATAGTTTCACCTGACTTTCTGCATTCAAGAGGCCCAGATAAATATTCAACATATTGGATGCTGACATCATTCTGATCTTTTAAACCTTTTGAGATGTACCCATCACAAATTAAAATGCTATGTCTCTCTGACTCCAGAGTTACTACTTATTATAGGGGGTCTCCAAACAGTCATTAGAAACCATAGGACTGAGCCTCTTCCCATTGAGCTCAATGGCAAAACTCCTGCCTTCTTCACTGGGCAATGGCCGACGCCATAGAAGTATGGGTTAAAGGTCAAGGTTTTTGCTTTCAAATCCTTCATTTTCTTGCT
Organism: Mesoclemmys tuberculata; assembly: GCA_007922155.1. Classification (NCBI taxonomy): domain Eukaryota; kingdom Metazoa; phylum Chordata; order Testudines; family Chelidae; genus Mesoclemmys; species Mesoclemmys tuberculata. The sequence goes on along the minus strand of ML675603.1, from coordinate 105,522,542 downwards.
TTTGAGAGTTGGTAACATTTAATTTGTGATGATTTACTGTGGTGACCCTTAAAATTTGCCAATTGCTTCAGGTAATTAATCATCTCAACTCAGTTTTTTCAATATTCTTGCTGTTTCATATAACAAGTATAATGAACTTTAAGTAACACTGCAAAATACAAAGGTAACCGGATCTATTTCTCTAACAAAAAATTGGCAAGTTTTAAGGAAGGTGGTTATGTGGTGGTAAGTTTTGTAATGAGAACAAAAACCTCTCTGAATACAGAATTTTTTCAGAATGGTTTTCAAAGACTGACTCAGGATTTTTTGTACCTTGTGTGAAAATGGTGAATCTGAAAAATGTTGCTCAGTCAGCCTGATTGTAGGCACAATTCCTGTGTGTTTTGTGTAAACGTCAAGGCCACCGCCTGTCTGTATTTATTCAGATTATATATCTAGATTGCTTTGAAAGTACGTACAGTGCAATATCCTATGTAAATGCACAGCACTTCATGTCAGACAACATTTTTCATCAATCTAAGCCCTCACTGTCAGCTCCATGATACCAGTCAACATCCTTTCAGCGTTGCTCAATAGAGTTCCTGTTCAAGTGACTCTGCACCAATAGCAGCTATGTTTACTTTTACATAATTAGAGCCAAAGGAAAGTCATTAACAACATGACATTGGTGGCCAAATTCTTCCCTCACATCTATTCAGTTTTAAATGGCATGTCACTTTTAGACCACCATAATGTAATTTGAAAACACATGCATACGAAGCACAGTGGATTGCATTTTGCCAGCATGGGTTTCCAGATTAAAATACTGTGGCTTCTAAGGAGATAAATCATTGCACAGGCGCATTGCAATCTTTCAGACTGAACGGGTAATTGAAAGTAGAATTTGGGTTTTTCATATAATTTTAATTTGTTTAATTTAAACTGGCATGACTTTTTGCAAAAGTGTTTTTCCCCTCCTCACTACATGTTATGCTACTGAGGCAGTTGTCATTATCTGCAACTCAGCCCACCCTGAGTCACATGAACAAATCTAAGATAACGAGACCTGAAATTCCCTCAACAATGGGTTTTTTATGTTCTGTTCATACTGGAAGAGAGAGAGGATTGGGTGGTGAAGAGAATAACAAAATCTTTAAAGTCAGGATGACACTAGCTCCTCAGCTTCCGTAGATAACACAACTGGAATCATTGTTTTACTAATGTAAATGTAAAAACATTTTGTCAGCTCATGAAGAAGTGCGGAAGTAAAGAATGCAGAAGAATGACTTGATACGTTCTTGCATAGACCTGCTACAGCAGTAACAGCAGCATCTAGTTTTACATACGGAATGGGAAAGATATATTTATATACTGACATTTGGGAAAAAGACATTTCAAAGACACCTGCATGTGTATGCAGTGGATCACTCCATCCGACAGAATGAGGAATGCAACATTTAACATCACAGCTCCTGAGTCTTCTCCTGATCAGAGGCATATTTAAAATAAATTGTGGAGTGAGAGAAAGAGGTCAAGTCAAATGTTCTGCAGATCTGCTTTGACAGTGTCCTTTGAACTATCAGTCAGGACAGACAGGAACCAATACATCCTCAGAATGCCAGAGAGGTGATGATGTCTTTGAAATATCTTCTTCAGAAACACCTGTCCCTGACAAACCAATCAGGAGGATTTGTTGTTTTAACAACCCCTCAGCCAGTCTGACGTTGATTTAAAACTTGCCATTTCCAACAAAATGCCAGCCCGTGTGCAGGACCTTCCCTGGAGTCCCTGTGAGCATAGAGAGCTCCATGTGCATTATGTGAATGTTGTTAGTGTCACATAACCCACATCTTTATGCAACCCAATGTACTTCTCAATTGACATACTGAGACTGTGAAAATGTATCCTTCATCTTTCCCACCTAGAAGCTGTATTTAATTAGGAACATTATTTACACTGATCACTAATGGAACCCTATAATGAATTAATCTCATCACTGAAAAACAAAAGAACCGTTGACACAAGTTCCACAGCATCTGGGTTTTCAACACGGGATAGACAAATGGTTCTTTAAAAGATAACAGCCAAAAATAAAGTGTCTTCAGGTAAGGTGTGCTTTTTTTTAGGGTAGGTATCCTTGCTCCCTTCCAACAAGCTACCTTTCTTTTCTTTCCAGTCCCTATGGCCCCACAACAGTACTGATTCATCTTTTCTGTGTGTCTGTGTGTGCGCAAGAGGGAGAGAGTTGGGAAGGGAGGATTATAACAACAGCATCCCCTTAGCCAAAGAATTCTGATGCCAGACAGAGAGAAGGGGTTCATTGCTGATTCCCCAGATCTCCTACTTATTTGAGAAGAAAATAGGTCTCCAACAGTTTCCTGCTTATAATTCTTCAGAGACTAGTAAAGAAGGGTAAGTCTATGCTTTCAGACTTATATTGTGGTGGAGAACAAGGCTGGCTGGTGAGCAGCACACATCCAACATTGTCTGTGGTTGTCTAGAGGAGGTAAGGAGAAGCAATGGTTCTGCTACCACCTGCAGAGGCAGAAGGAGAAGAGTCCTTGGCAGCACTTTCTGAGGCAAAGAGGAAGAGAGATCTGGAAAGGCTGGCCCAGTCCAGTGAATGACACATTGTGCAGTTAAAAACTGATGTGATTATTACAGCCTTCTCCAGTAGTGGCTCAAAACTCAGCCTTCCTTTCAATATGAACTCAAATTTTGTGCTTTCCCTGCATGCACTGTGGTATGTGTTCAATTAAGTAGTTGTGTTTGCATGGATGTGGACACCTTAGCCATGAAGACCTGACCTGTAGCCCTACAGTCTCAGTTACACATGAAAAAGAAAGGTTTATTTTCTTTAAAAAGTGACCTGTTATCAGCAGCTGAATAGCCAAAAGGAATTTGTAACAAATCTTCCCAGATACCCCATGTTATGGGTCACTGCAAATATAGTGGATGTGTAATGTGGAAATTAAAAAAATCCCTGGACTTGTTTTTATGTCACTGTTCCATTTATTCCCCAGGTAGCAGAGTAAAAACAAGAATCAGGTGTTTTGACCCCCTCTGGGACCTTTCCAAGCTCACATAAAACTGTAGCTGTTCTGAACTCTGAAACACTTTCTGGCATCAGTGCTTTCTTACAGCTAAGCACCAGATGTCGCCTCAGGATTCCCTCCACCATCCAAACAAGATCTGACAGCACAAAATGCCAATTGTTCATTTGTGTAACCTACAGAAACCCAGTCTGGATGCAGTATACAAACACCTACTAACCCCTTGCTCCCCAAAAAATATTTGCTCACGCACAGTTATTCAGTAAATATTGAACCAACGTTAACTTACCATCTGTCTGCAGGCTGGCTTTGTGTTCCACTGGATGCTGGGTGACCAGCAGATAAGCAGGAAGTGAAGCACCTCAGGAGATCTATGAGAGACAATGAACAATATTAACCCAGATTGCCCCTTCCTATGACAAAACTCATGTGAAAGGAAACTAAAGGAGGAAAAAGTCATTTTCACCTCATTTTCTTACTGGGAGAGAGGTTTGCCTATTTCTCCATCTCTATAGAAACAAGCCCTGTGATCCCTCAGCATCCTTGTGAACCTCAGGAAATCTGACAGAGTCTGAGACCATCTGCATGGTGACCCAGTACTTTTATGCTGCCTCCTGGCTCCTTGTGACTCCTTCGTTGGCTTTCTGTCAACATATGCTAGCGCTATACTGACAGGTGGTTCCTCCATGGGCAGCAGCCACAGAATCCCCTCATATAGAGATATTCCATTGTGTGAAGGGCACTCCATCATCATGGTGGATCCATGGTAGCCCTATTTCCAGCATGAGTCCTAAATCCCACCAAGAGCCCACTGTGGGATTCAGAAAAGGGGGGATGATAACATTAGACACTTCTGCTCAGACTGGAACTGCAGAGATTCCCCTCTGTGTATCCATTAGGGGCAACGACTGGGCTCTAAGAACTTTATGAAATCCCTGCTATTCAGTAGATGATACATTAGAAAAGTTTTTGGGTTTATTTATTTCATTTTTTATCAGTCTCCACAAATCCATGCTGACTGAATATCATTCTGAATCAGCTTGACTTTACTTAAGCCTGGTCCACATTACAAACTTAGATTGACAGAAGCTGCCTTACATCAACCTAATAATGTATGTGTCTACACCACCAGGCCCCTTTCGCCAACCTAACTCGTTTGTTACAGCAACTTAATTACTCCATCTCCATGAGAGGCGCAGCACTTAATTCAATGTTAATAGGTCTACAGAGAGGTAGCATAGATGCAGCGTTGTGTAAATCTACTGAATTGGCCTCCTAAAGGTGTCCTACACTGCTCCGCTCTGGAGATTATTTTCAACTCCTTTGCACAGTATCCAGGTACACAAGAAATAGTCCCTCCCCTGTTAAAGTCCCAGGAACTTTTGAATTCCCATTTCCTGTTTGATCAGTGTGGAGAGCTCACCAGCCCAGCTGACTATGGGCATTCAACACCACAAACACGCTTCAGCCTGCAGTACATAAAAGGTGGTGGATCTTATTGGTCTGTGCGGGAGAAGATTCTGTTCAGGCACAGCTCCGATCCAGCCAGAGAAACGTTGACATCTATGAAAAGATTGCACAGGGCATGGGGAAGAAGGGCAACAGCAGGGACACACAGCAGTGCCAGGTGAAAATCAAAACACTGTGGCAGGAGTACCAGAAGGCAAGGGAGGCGAACAGTTGCTCTGGTTCCACTCCAGAGACATGTGGCTTCTACAATGAGCTGCAGGCAGTTCTCACTGGCAACCCCACTAGTACCCACCAAACATAGCATGGATACCTCACAGAAGTCTGAGTCCTGGGCCACCTCAGGCACCAACAAGGAGGACATTCTGGATGAGGAGAAGGAGCAGAATGGGAGACAGGCAACTTAGGGATCCATTTTCCCCAAGAGTCAGGAGCTATTTTAATCCTGGAGCTGGTTGAAGGACAGCATGGTGCCTGACCAGGATGCCAGGGAAGGCACCTCTGGTGAGTATATAATTCCAATCTAGCTATGGGGATTACATGCTGCTCTTATGTTTTATGTTTAATATGAAAAAGAGATGAGAAGCAGTGGGCATCTGCTTCCCAGTGGCTGATCCAGCTATGCAGAGGGTGCTGCCCAGAAAAGACCATTTATGTGCATGGGGATGGCCAAGGAACCCTCCATGGCGATCACTAGGAAATTTCATGGAGGTATTCTGCAGTCCTTTGCAGAAGGTTTTTGGGAATGGCTACCTTATTTCTTTCAGCACAGGAGGACACTTGCCCATGCCACTCCAGTATTAACTCTGCTGGCATCTTTCCAGTACACCTCATAGCAGCATAAGGATCAGGTCTGTGCTCAGACTCTTGCAGCATCTGCTCCCTTGCCACCTCTGTGACCCTCAGGAGTCTGATATCATGTAGGGTCACCTAGGGGAAATGGTGGAAGTTTTCATTACAAGTGCTCATACTGCACATAATGAAGTGCATGATCCTCCACTCATCGTTATTTCTAGGTCCCTCAACTGCAATCTCCCTAACATGCCAGAGATTTGCGTGGCAGGGATCAGCTTTGACCTCAGAATCTGCAAGCCTAGGGCAACTACTACTAGCAGCATAAAGGGAATGGGGGGAGGGGCTCCTGGGTTCTCTTGTGGACACAACCACCCTCCCCACCCCACTCCCCAGGATTGCCTCAGACAGAGACCACACTTTGCTTGTCCCCTGTCTCCAAGAAGCATCCATGTTGCTCAGGGGAGGTGGCATTGTCCATCTGCCCCCCTGTGCTCCTGACATGGGTTTCCCACAAGTTGCACCACAAGGTCTGTTGCCCATGCCACTGGGCCATATTCACCATGGCTAGAACAGCAAACTGGTTCATTGAATAGCAAGGGATTCTGATTACGTTCTGGCTTGCACTTCAGTGTAATAAGGGGAGTGAGTTTTAAATAGCAACTGTGCACTAGACCCAGGGTATGCACTGACAATGGCTGTCTTGTGCTCTGCATGCCTTATAGTGGAAAGCTTGGCCTTCAGCTCATCCTCCACACTGGAGGAGAGGTTTTTGCAGAATAGAAGGTGATAAAAGGGAACACGTGATGACATGTTCAGTGAGATAATGAACACATCTGGGACAGCAGACACGGAGCTTAGAGCCTGGAGGTTTTCATTGTCTGAAAAACTGGACATAGACATTCAACACAGGATGATATGCTGCAGATGATGAAGGACCAATCAGACACGTTGAGGCATCTGGCTGAGCTTCAAGAAAAAGCAGCTTGCGTCTAGACTCCCTCTATAGCCCTGTAGAATGGCCTGAAAACAATGCCCTGTTCCCAATCCCCCTCCCCCAAACGTTCCTGGAGGGGAGACAAAGGTGCAGATTTCCTTTCACTCAACACTGGGGGAGGGTACTAAGAACAAAAGATGGCTATTTAAAGACCTTAGAAAGACAAGCCTTCTGTGCTTTTACAGACAAGCTGACTTGGTTTCCCCCCTCCCAATGTTATCACACCATTTGCCCAATGTTA
>ML675603.1:105444355-105515613 GCA_007922155.1 Mesoclemmys tuberculata | reverse complement strand
GCCATCTCTCCAGCTTTTCTCAAGCATGAGATCAGTCTCCAATTTTTCTGCCCCACTCGCCTCTTTAGGTGTCCTGCATATTTCTCATTCTGCTTCAAAGTTTTCCTAATTTTTAAACTCTCCGTGGACTTCCTCTACACGCTTTTTCTGACTTGTCACCCACTTACTCCCACAAGCCTTCACTCTAGGCCTTAAAATTTATCCTCTGTTGACCATCCTGAATTTCCAGAGTTTGCACTGATCATCTTTGTGCTGCACCATCCAATTCCTAAGCCCCTCAACACGTTCTAGTCTTTACTTTGGTCCTTATAACCTTCCTTTTCTCTTTAAGAACTAAACTGTTGCTCTCCCTCTCATGTTGAATAGTACCTTAGCCTCGTCTGTCTTAGGTTGACTTTCTGCTATCACAACAATTACTGCAGTTATTCATAGCCCCGCTACCCTCCTTCTTCCATTGTCGCGTCCTCACCAGGAGCGTTTCCATGGACTGCAGTGGGGCAGTATGGGGGACTAAGAGCTCAGTTGGTCAGCTCCACGCAGAGTGAGAGCCCAGCTCCGGACAGCCAGGCTCCAAGTTGGGAGTGCTGCATGGAGCTGACAGCCCGGGCTCCCAGTGCCAGGCAGCGCAGTGCTGACAGGTGACGTAAGTAACACAGTAGCTCCATGGACACTGCACCACCCTAACTCATCGATCTAAGCTCTATACCTCTTTTGGAGTCCTTAGATCAGTGCAGTGGGGGACTTACATCGGCGGGAGCAAAGGTGTAGTGTAGATGTTTACAGAGTTAGATCGACGTAAGCTGCCTTTTGTTGACCTAACTCTGTAGTGTAGATCTGGTGAAGTAAATTCCTCTCTTGACGTAAATACATTTTTTAATTTAATCTTCTGAGATACTCATGCAGTTTCATGACGAAATGACTGATCTTATTGTGGCAACACAAAACTGAGTGACACACAAACCCTGACAATTGTAAGGACTACACTAATACATTGTACCTTTGGTACTATACTTTTGCAAACAGGTTGCAAAATTATGGCAAATAAATATGAACTTATTTATTGCTGACACTAAGGTTCAGTGTTTTAAAATGAGAAAATTCATCAGTCAGCTAAATGATATTACATTAGCCATTTTTAAATGCATTTTCAGCTTTTGAAATTAAATAATTTACAGGATATTATAAATAGTAGTTAAAAGTCATCATTTCTGATAAATAAAAATTGTATTATAAATCTAATATAAATGCACCAAATATTTCATGAAAATGTGCCTAATATAGTACAAATGTTACACCATTATAGGAGTCACATTCCCATCTTCTACCTGGGGATCTACTACGGTATAGTGGACATTTTACCTGACCTAATCTGAAGTTCATGCTTACTATTCTCCAGTTAGCTTTTCTGCAAGCATCTTTGTCAAACACATGGATCATGTTCTTCAAATGCCAGTGATAATCTGAAGTATCTTTTAAAAAGCAAGAGGTGGGGGTCATTCTCCTGAGAAAGAGTAGAAAGAAAACAGAAGCAAGAGATGAACATGACATAGCTCAGAGTGTTCTGAGATTTGGTTAGGCATCTAAATGCTTCAATTATCAGAACCGGTTGATTCCAACTAGAACAGACCCTGTTCCCTCTCTCTCAACAGAAAACCTTCCCAAGGACTTAAACTGTCTTTGAGGAGGGAGGTGGGCCTCAATAGACTTCTCTGACTGACTTTGAGTGTGGAAGGTATGGAGAGCTCCTCCTTGGCCCTTCTGCCTCATTCAAGTGCCATTTGAAGCAAAATAGATGGCCCCATCCCCAATAACACTGGGGAGGGGAAGAATTCAGGCTGCCATATTATAAACAGCAGGAATGGAGCTACAAAACAGTAGCACCCTCTCTCTGAGGTCCACTGCTATAGTATTCCAATCTAGCACATTCCACATTTTTGCTCCAGAGCACATACGGTTGGATTTAAATGGCAGTCACATTTGCCAGAGGTGCTAGTGCTGCACTCCAAAGGTCAGGGAATAAGAAAGGTCAGTGGGGGGCTGATTGTTATAAAAGAAGAGATTGTGAGGAACCCTTGCCTACATTTTTAACTTTAAAAAGGCTCAGACATTGTAGAAACCAATGGGCAAAGGTCCAGGCTTATTCTTACTTTTAAGGCAGCCTGGTCTCTCACCCCCAATAATGAACCAAAGAAAGGTTCTCAGTCATGGAAGTGCAAGTGCTGGGGTTCTGATGTGTCTGTCTGACAGGGCTGCTCTCTTCAGAGAAAATCTAGTCACATTATGGAGCAGGCTCTCATTTGTGTTTGCATCCTGCCTCTCCAGCTGCAAGTAACTCTGGCTTTCTTCCACTAGTTTTTGCTTAAACTGGCATAAATTTAAAGGATTATGCTGCCTGTGGAAATTGCTATCAGACTATCAAATTGTATAAGAGTTCTGGGTGCATCATAATGTTCTGTAACAGCATGTGTAATTTGATTCATCACATCATACTGACTCATGCTTAAGATGATGTAACCTGCCCAATGACACGGTTAAATGGGTCAAAAAATTGACAATGGGTCAAATATTAAAACTTTGTTTCTCTGTGTGCTATAGTTTGCTAATAAATCAGATAGTTGGTGTTACTCATCTGCTTCAAGCTCTCCCTTGTTGTTTGCTAGAGCCTACAATAGTTTTGGTCAGTTTGGCATATCTATATAAAAAGCCTTTTGCCTTATTAACCACGTCTCAAGTGTAAGAATTTGATGAAAAATACTCAAAACCCAGGTCTATTTTTTCCTTATTGCACATGTTACTGGTTGAGATACATACCTGCAGCAAAAAAAAATTTGATCCCTCCCTATAGCAGAAAGAGGGACAAATCTGGACATTTCCCTTTAGATATGCAAATGAGGTAGCATGGGAAAACATATTCTGAATAATTTAGAATTCTCATCCTGTCCCCTACCAAACTACTTGTGGAAAAGCTTTTCCTTTTGAAATCATTTCTGGTACTTGCTGAGTTCTAATGATTAATCACTGCCTTTTCTTTAGACTTTATTTTCTTAAAAACTTACTGAAATATTTAAGCTGGTTCTTTTAAAAATTAAAATAAAAGACTGTAGGAGTATTTTTGTTTCATGGATGTTAAAAGCAGGTGAGAATTTAACAATTGGTTTATTTTTGTACAAGTAGTGCCAATTTTATGCTGTTTAAGCTTATTATCTAATTGTATGCTTGTGCTGGCTTCAGAAATGGCATGACATTAAGTCAGACTTGTGCTGCATTCCCCAGCAGTGAAATATTCAATTATTTGTTCTGACTCATGTAATTCCCTGTATTCCAAGCTTGTTAATGTCATTACAGGGCTGAAATAAAGTGATTACTCTAAATGAGTATTTATCCAATAGGCAATGCAATTCCTGCACCCTCCAGCAGACAATAGATGATTATGAATGTTCTTCCCTTCTTCTTGTCCCCCCATTCCCTCCCCTGTCAAGGAGGCACCATAACATTGTGGTGCTCTGTGAAATACTGTCAGATGGTGTAAAATATATATATATAATAAAATAAAAAGAAGTGCAACCTCCCCTGGCAGAGTTAAAGCTAATGACCACTGCTTCCATTCCCAGTCAGTGATGACAGGTTGAACTAACTGATAATGGCATGCCTGCTGTTGAGCTGGCCACTTATGTTATTTCTCTTGACATGGTTCTGGGGAAGGCCTAATTTTTTTGACATTTGACCATGCAAATTTGAGTCCTGATACATTATTCTGCATTTACATCCTCCCAGTGTTGCTGTTTAAAATGTGCTACAAGCTCCTTGAGCTCAGCTAATAAAGGCCACAGTATGAAAGAAAGTTAAATATGAATGTAAGAGGAGACCTAAATGAAGGGCTAGCTTGTACATCTCAAAGATGACCTTCTGGAAATGAGCGAGTAGAAAATCCTTTTCAAAGCAAATGGTGAAAAGTGTAACATCATTTTTTTCTACAAAAATTCAAAAAGCTTCTAAAATATTCACAAAAAGGAAAACATTACATTTTACATGGATATTTCTCCACTCAGCAATTCAGCTGGATGTGTCTTAAGCCCAGGTTCCATTAATCACTTTTAATAGCATACTTTCCCCAAAGAGCTGAAAATTCACAGTGCTTCATTAAATACAGGAGAAATTTTGGCACTCTCTCTCTCTCTCTCTCTCTCTCTCTCTCTGTTGCTTTCTATGTGCTGGCTCTTGTATTTTTTCACATTACTGAAGCACAAAGCTATTACCTGTGAGCAAACTCACTTTTTTCCTTCTCTTTAAAAAATTGTATGAATTTAGCATTTGTGAAAAATGACAGATTGGGAAGTTCATTTCTTTATTTAGGCACAGGACAGGAGGGGCCTGGCCAGTGGAATTATAAATCTCCTCCTATTGCCTCAGACCCAAACTAGATGGTTAACATTCAGAGCATTAGGACCTTTCAGATTCTCTTGGCCATTACATTTGTGAAGCCACTTAATTGTAGTATAACTATGAACTTTTGCCAGTTTTGTTACCAGTTGTTTGAGGAGAGGACTAGATTCCATGTGCCTTTTTTAAGATTTGGATCTTAAAGAGGAATTTAGTTTTCTTTCCAGAGTGCTGTATGGATGGAATTGTGAGAAAATCACTCTAAGCTGACCTCACCTTATTAGATTGTGCCAGTTCTACTGTTCCTGTAGTTGAATTAGTTCTTTTTCAGGCATTTGGGTTCAGTAGAAAAGGTACAGGACTAGGAGTTAGAAAAGTCAGCTGTGTTCTGTTCCTTGATTTATAGTTGGATAGGGCCTGAACAAGTTCCCATTAAAGTCAGTAGGAATCATCCCACTGATTTCAATAGGCTTTGGATCAGGTGCTTATCAGTACTCCACTTTCACATAGAAATCTCAAAAACAACGTTACCCAGACAGGATTCTATTGTGTGCCTCTGGTGAAACACAAAAAGTAAGATTGTCATCAGTTTCCCCAGCAGCTTCCTGTCTCTGAATATTTCAGTACCGGGAAACTACTGGACCTTGCCAGCCACTCACTCTGAAATAAAAAAATATCAGCTGAGCCCACATAACCTTTTTAGGCTTTTATGTTACTGATGTGATCTATTTTCTTGGGTACCAGGAGGTACCTTCCTTTGAAGCTTAAAACTTAATTTCACTTGATAATTCATTAGTAAACCACCTGATTTCAGCTCTTTTCTACTTAAGAATGCATACTAAACATAGTGTATAGGGAGAAAGAAGTTTTTCTTTCACCTTAGAAAGCAAAGCATGTCATTTGCAAACTACACCACAGGAAAAGAGCAATCTGCCATGAACAAGAAATGTTCAATCACTGAGTAATCTTGGACTTCAGTGAAGGCTCTTTACTGTAAATCTATTGTAATCTGTCTGTTAATTATATTAATTTTCCTTTTTCTTATTTTCATTTTAACAAGTTGTGATTCTATATAAGTGCACCAACAATCGCAATACAGAGGAAAGGGCATATTCTCTGGGATTTTGGTGCATTGTTTTATTTATGCAACATAAAGATGTAGTGATAACACATAATATCTAACTATTAACATTTCAATACACTGTTTTAAAGGTAACATATCAACTCACATCAATTTATGTCAACAAAGGCAAGCTAAGAAATCTAAAAAGGTCTGTTTTGTTCTTTAAAATTTTGAACATTCTTTGGAACTAAGAAGCAATTTTCAAATGGCTTTTGAGAAATATATTTACTATAAATTTAAATCCAGGTCAGATTGGTCATTCCCATAACCAAAAATCATTGCTATCTCATTGTTCATTGGCCTACATGAAATATAATGGTGGCCACAGTTATGATATTTTGAATAAGTAATCACCTCACAAAATCATTATATTTAGCATAGTATCCACAATCACATTTAGCACCGGTTGGCAACCGATGGTAACAGTGATGACATAAAGACTGAACTACCTTCTTGCTCCTAGTACGGTCCCTCCAGAAGACAACTGTGGTATACTGAGGCCATAACCAGTTGTTGATTCTTAGCTTCTCCTTTTCCCCTCTCCAGGGCTGACATGGGTGACTCTGTGAAGGAGGGGAGCCATCCTCTGCTCTCTGTTTCCCCTGGCTCAGGAAAAGCCAAGTCCTGCTCTCCCTCTGGTTCCTATAACCTTAAAGGGAAGTAGGCAACAGAATAACTAATGCTTCTCTTTTTCACCCTCCCTGTGATTTAACAGGTGACCAGGAAGGGAGCTGCTGAGAGTCTGCATGAGAAAAAGGACAGCATCTGCCTAAACTATTTCTGGTAAAGTGACCACATACTTGGTTTTACCAGAATTGTCTGGATTTTTCTTAAGATGTTCCACTGTTCTGGGACATTTTTTCAGGACCTCTGAGATATCCCAGTTTTACTTTTCATCAATTTATTTTATAACTACAAAGTATATGTTCAGATTATACCACTATACGAAGCATAAGTTTTTCTTTGTTTACCTGGAACAAATGGTCCATTGGCATGAGTGTTCAGTGTAATGAATACTCTTTGGAGTAAAAAGCTCAATGATGCAGTCATGATCAGTACTGTTCTTTCACTTAAAGTGAAAGTTAATGACATTTGTTCAGTCTTTCATGATAAACTCACCCAGAAGTTCATGAAGTTACTAGAAAAAATCCTCGGCTCTGAGAAATATCCATGTATTTCTGTTTAGTTAGAAGTTGGTTGTAATGACACCAGCACACTGTTTTAAAAAATCTGTATGTTTGTGTTTTGTACTAGTATTTCATGACTGTAAAATACATTACCACAAGAGCATCCTGGTTTATTATTTAGAAAATATGTCCCCGTAGTAGCTGGCTCATATCTGAGCAGTTCATGGCCTTCCAGGGAAAGCAGTGGAAGGCAATTGGGCACATAGTGCCCCTACCTCCTGCCCATTTAAATAGCGAACACTGGTCAGGGAAAACCTTCCTAATTAAGTTATTTTCTTTTTAATAGAGTAACTGTTGAGTATCACAGTTTAGACCCTAGAGGATCACAAATTGGACACCAGTGTGGATATTTAAAAAGAACAGCCAAACACAATAGCCCCCAAATTTGCTGTCTCATTCTTTTTGCCTATGAATGTTCAACAGGATTCTGAAATCTGATTAAAAAGGAAAATCCATCCTGGTAATATGTTTGCTAGAAAAAACATTGTAAATAGTACAGTATTCATAAGCAAACCTGGTATAATAATCCAGTCTGAGTAAGCAGAGATCTGGGGCCAAATGGTGGCTGGTATTTCTAGGGCATGTGAGGTGGGTCAGAGGTCTCAGGACAGGTGCGACAGGAATATGGCTCCACCCTTCCTTCTGCACCACTTTGGGTGCCAATGCCCATTCTGATGGAGCACTTTCTGCAGCCTTTAAAAGGGTATAGCACGGGTCACTATAGTGTGTGCTTTCCTGTTCCTTTGGAGATAGTCTGCCTCCCTCAGTCACATCTACTGTTGGTGTCATGCCCCTTCTTGCCCCCACCCTTTCCCTGTGGGCTGTAGCTTACCAGCAGTAATATGGCCCTTAATTTTAGTTTAGAAAAACAATAGCTGTGATTGCGCTTTTTGGTTTTCTCAGAAGGAACTCACATCTGGGGGTGAAGTGAAAGGAGTACTTAGTAGCTGTAATATCTGCAACCAGGCATCTATATTTCAGTCTCTTCTTTTTGAACACTGGGGAGTATTGTCTGCAGAAGCGAAATCTGAAAGCATAGTGACTTGAGGGACGATGGGGAAGAGACAAAGCCCATTAACCAAGGATAGAAACTCCTTGAAGATGTCCTTTCTTCCATTTATTAATTCCATGGGGTCTAAATCTTACTCAATAGTTATCTAGTTAGATAGGTAATGGATAAACCAATTAATGTAAGCTTCAAGGTTTCTAGACTTACTCAAGTCGTCTCTATTTGAGAAAGAGAACTTTTTCAAGTCTCAGATTATTCAAAAATATTTCCTATTTGAGCACTTGAAGGTGGAACTGAGAGTGAAAATATATGCTAACAAGTGAGCAATGGAAAGAAACCCCACAACATATGGTAGAGGCCACACAGTTTGAGTTAAGGCACATCAGTTGTATTACAGGGTTTGGGATGCAATCCAGGTCAGTAAGGGATTGTGTCACCACATGCCCTCAAACCCAAGGTATCTCACAATGCTTTGCTGCTGTAGCTCCCAACTTGGGATCCTCACAATCAGCTTACCAGCATGCAGGTCACACTCTGAGTGTCTGTGTGCTAGACAGCCTTGATTCAGTAGCTCTGACCCCAGCAGCTTGTCTACAGCTCACCAGTCCCATTCTGCCTTCCACCAGCCTGGGTTACTACTTTCAAGATGACCCCAACACTCTCCCAGTCTTGAACATTCCCAAAACTGTGTGTTCTGAATAAAGATGTCCACCTCTTTCTTGGACAGTGCAGAGAAATAATACAGTTTGTTTGTTTCTCTAGATATACAAAAGCTCATCACAGCTTATTAACTTAACTGGGGATAAATATACCTTCCATTTAAACACAGCACTGGGTTTGTTTATAGTGAAAATAAAACAAATTTATTATGGGACATAGGTTAAGCAATGCCAAGTAAAAGAAATAAAGTTAGAAATGTTTACAAGCAAATCAAATTGAAAACACAAATCTAAAAGTCTAAAACTTAATCTAGCAAGGTGCAAGCTTTAATCAAGATTGCTTCTTTTCAGAGATGTCAACCTCCTCCTGGTTGAAGGACCCATCTTTCTCAGTTTGCAAGAGCTCTGTTCCCTTGTGTCAGTATAGTGACAGATGCCAAAGATGGCTTCTGTCTTTGCTTATATCTTCCAAAGTTCAGTGACTTCATTTCAAGAAGCAGAATGACCTCATGCTGTTTTTCCCTGTCTGTAAGCTTCCTATCCTCATCCCTGCGTGCATATATGGGGCTTCCCTTGTTTTGATTCCACCATGCTTAATTTACATAAGAGACGGGTTAATAGCTGCCTTCTCTCCTGTGTGGGTGGGAAACTGTTTCTCCTTATTTGGCCACAGACTTTAAAGCATAATATCATTAAGTATTCGTGTTTCCTCATTTAATGTTAATACATACAATTCACAATGATATTAATAACCAACAGGTCAATAATTTTCAGAAAAGACCTCACTCTATACACTCTTATATACAGTAATATTGTATGCAATTATTTGATTCAATGGCTTATCACTTGATGTTCAGCCTCCCCAGCCCCCATGTTTATAGCCCAATAAACCTTTTAAATGGATTCTTCCAAGGGTTACCCCTCAAGGTAAAAGTTACTCAAGCTGTGAAGAAGGCTACATGGAGTCTGGTGGTAAAGAAAGCTCCATGTTCTTTCTTCCCCCACTTGTTACCTTAATAACTTTGTTTACCTAATATGTAAAAATGGACCTTCATTGTCTTTGCCTGAAGCCCTGGCTGGTCATAGCATAAGATTCACAGCATCCCTTTGTGTAAAGCAGATTTGTTTACCAACTCAAAGACTATAAGGTCAGAAGGGACCATTATGATCATCTAATCTGACTTCCTGAACAATGCAGGCCACAGAACCTCACCCACCCACTCCTGTAATAGAACCCTAACCTCTGGCTGACTTACTGAAGTCCTCAAATAATGGTTTAAAGGCTTTAAGGTACAGAGAATCCACCAGCAAATGACCTAAGCACCAATCTGCTCCGGAAGGAAATTTCTTCCCAACCCCTGACATGCCTGGTTTAATCAGATCTTAGTCATATTTTCAGCATACATCCATAACACTTAATACACTCTGTGTGCATATATCACACAAGAATATTAATGCTCAGTGAGTTATTAGTTTTCAAATGTTACCACACAAGCATATTCTGTACAAAAATTATTATAAAAGTGTGTAAGGTGTGAATACAATGGGTGCTTATGGTCACAAATCACCATGCATATTGTAAAATGCAGGGTGCTTTCCAGAGGTTAGTTTATCACACTTCACCTCATCCTGAAAAAAGGAGAAATTATTTCTATCTGCTTTATAGTTTAGTTTTAATCTGATTTTATACCATGTAACAGCAAACAATTTGTTTAAATTGTGGGACTGGCTTTCCTTAGGGAGACTCAAGCTAGCCCATGAAAACATTTCAAAAATTAATTAATACATTACATTTTTTTCTTTCTCTTTAGAATTCCACAAAACCAGATGCTGTAACAATATTGATTACTGGATACTGAATAACAAATATTCATTGGATGACTCCTCATCTACTTCCTTCATGTGAAAAATTAATTCACAATGAACAATATTAATAGGATGTACTGTTCAGATTCAGTTAGCATAAAATTGAGATGTTGAGAACAAAATTAATCAAGGAACCAAAAAGCACATGAAGAGAAGAAATATTTTAATTGACTCTGTGCCAGTGCCAGAAACCTGGGTAACAAACAAGAGGAATTAGAATTGCTCAGATTTTCATATGATCTAGCTGGTTTTACTGAAAGCAGATGGGATGATACCCATGACTGCAGTGTAATAATCAAGTTATTGCCTATTTAGGAAGAACTGAGTGGGGAAAAGGGGAGGAGCAGTGGCATTCTATGCCAAAAATGGCATTACTTTTTTTTGAGTTACTGATAGCACAAAAGAAAATGATCCTGAATGCTTATAGATCAATGGCCAAACAATAAAGCACAAGATGAGGTATTAGTTGGTGTCTGCTACAATTTACCAAACCACACTAGGGAACAGGATGACCAGCTCCTATGCACCTATCTGTAATGTGTAGGGGAAAAAGCTGCATGATCCCTAAAGACTTCAGTCTGGGGGACACATTCTGGAAGTCTCATGTTGCCAATACTAAAATATCCTTGGGATTTCTAAATATTACAGACAATAATTTCCTAACTCAAAAAGGATTTCATCCAACATAAGAGGATTTGATTTAGGATCTCATCTTGACATAAAGAGGAACTGATCACAGAACTAAAAAATAATTGTAATTTAGGTACAGGTGATCATGATTTGATCTCAGAATAAAGTCCAGATTAATAATACACATACTTGGTGCTTTAAAAGAGCTAGTTTCACAAATCTAAAAACATTTATGAACCAAATCATCAGGGAGGAAGAATTTAATCAGAAAACTATGAGTGATAACTGGGAATAGTTTAAAAGAATACGTTACTTAATGCCCAAAAAGCCACAAGCCACATTCTCTAGAAAGCTGTATTAGTTAAAAAAAATGACCTAGTTTAGGGGGAACTGAAAAGAGCGAATTATCTATCTATCTGGCCTGTCAATTAATCACAGTTAATGCATCCGCATAATGCAAAACAAATTAACCAGATTAAAAAATTAGTCACAATTAATCACAGCATTAATCGCACTGTTAAACAGTAATATAATACCAATTTAAATTTATTATAAATATTTTGGGATTTTTTCTACATGTTCAAATATATTGATTTCAATCACAACATAGACTATAAAGTGCTCATTTTATATTATTAGATGGGGATTAATATGAGATTTAAAAGATGAATAAGGTGGATAAGGAATTGCTTAATAGGGAGACAACAATAAGCCCACTTACTTACAATGTCACCTGAAAGTGAGAACAGGCATTCACATGGCACTGTTGTAGCCAACTTTGCAAGGTATTTACATGCCAGGTATGCTAAAAATTCATATACCCCTTCCTGCTTTGACTCATAGGCTCTAAAGTTTTACATTGTTTTGTTTTTGAGTGCACTTATGTATTAAAAAAAAGTCTATTTGTATGTAGCACTTTCACGAGAAAGAGATTGCACTACAGTATGTGTATGAGGTGGAACTGAAAAATACTATTTCTTTTGTTTATCTTTTTTACAGAACAAATATATGTAATAAAAATAATATAAAGTGAGCACGGTATACTTTGCATTCTGTGTTGTAACTGAAATCAATATATTTGAAAATGTAGAAAAACTTCAAAAAATATTTATAATGAATTTAAATTGCTATTTTATTATTATTTAACAGTGCAATTAAAACTGCAATTAATCATGACTATTTTTTTATCTCACAATTATTTGTGATTAATTTTGTAATCATTAGACAGCCTGTTGGACAGGAAGAATGGGAAAGTTGATAATAAAGAATATAAATCAGAAGCTAGGAACCTTAGAAAATTCAAAAGGAAAGAAAAGACACCCAAGGAGACATCTATGGTCTGCAGAGTTAAGGAGTTTTTTAAGCATATTAGGATCAAAAAGAACCTTAAAGTGGTATTGGTCCATTACTATGTGGAAAAGGTAGAATTATAAATAATAATGGAGAAAAGCATTCAATAATTATTTCTTTGTTGTATTTGGGGAAAAAATGTGTAAACGTATCATGTGATAAAACTCATTAGGAAGTTAAACAGCAGTTACTAAAGTTAGACTTTTTACAATCATCAGGTCCAGATAACTTTCATTCAAGAGTTTTAAAAGAACTGGCTGAGGAATATGCAGGACTGTTATTGTTGATTTTCAATAAAGTCTTGGAACAACAGGGAAGTTCCAGAAGATTGAGGGAAATCTAGTGTTGTGCCAATGTTTTAAAAGGGTAAACAGGATGACCCAAATAATTAAAGGCCTGACAGTCTGACATAAATCCCAGGCAAGATAATGGAGCATGTGATTTGGTACTGGCTTAATAACACATTAAAGGAGAGTAGTATAATTAATGCAGATCAACATGGTCTTATGGAACATAGATCCTATCAAACTAACCTGGTTTTTTTTATGAGATCACAAGTTTGGTTGATAAAGGTAATAGTGTTGATGCCTTAGACGTCTGTAAGGCATCTGACGTGGTACTACATGACATTTTGGTTAAAAAAAATAGAAAGATGTAAAACTAATATGGCACATATTAAATGGTTTAAGCTGTAAATGGGTAAACATTATTGAACAGGTCTGTTTCTAGTGGGGACCCATAGGTATCAATTCTTGGCCCTACGCTATTCAATATTTTTATCAATAACCTGGAAGAAAACATAAATTCATTCACTTATAAAGTGAAACAAAAATTGGGGCACTGGTAAATAATAAAGAGGACAGGTCACTGATACAAAGCAATCTAGATTACTTGGTAAACTGGGGCACAAGCAAACAATATACGTTTTATTATGGCTAAATGTAATGTAAATAACTAGAAATAAAGAATGAAGGCCATACTTACACCTACTCTATTCTGGGAAGCAGTGATTCTGAAAAAGATTTGGGGATCATGGTGGATAATCAGCTGAATATGAACTCCCAATGGGATGTTGTGATCAAAAGGGCTACTGTACTCCTTGGATGCATTAATGAGGGAATTCTGAGTTGGAGCAGAGAGAATATTTTATTTCTGTATTTGACACTCGTGCAACCGCTGCTGGAATACTGTGTCCAGTTCTGGGGTCCACAATTCAAAAAGGATGTTGAGAAATTGGAGTGTTCAGAGAAAAGCCACAAGAATTATTAAAGGATTAGAAAACATGCCTTGTAGTAATATTCTCAAGGAGCACATTCTATTTAGCTTAGCAAAGAGAAGGTTAATGGGGGACTTGACCACAGTCTACAAGTACCTACATGGGGACAATATTTAATAATGGGTGCTATCAGGTGTTGGCTGCATTTGTGGTTTCCCAGCGTATTTGTCTACCAACTTTGCGCAGCTAACCAATACAGGAAACCATGACAGGATTACCCACTAAAACCAGAGATCCGTTTCAGTAACGAAGGTTCCAGGCCACGTTTGTTGCCAATGAAGCATGGTAAAAAGTTTATTAGATGTGCTACAAGGACACTTAATACATGTATACCCAAGACAATGGTATTGGCTCAGTAACAGGTGGAACTCTCCATTCCTTACTCAGCCAAACAAAGATGCTACCTCTGAGACCCCCTTTTATATACTGATACAAACAAGTTGAGTGTTGCCCTTCCAATGTATGTAGTTGCCACCCTCTGCATGGTAAGATGCCACCCTTTGTCTTGCACAGGATGGTCCAATCAAAACATCTCTATCTATCATTTTGTCACAACATCTTTATCCATCACTTTGTCAAAGTATGTCTATTCATTAAATTGTCATTCTGTCCTTCGAGAGGGGTCAGTGTGTCCTTGTTCTCTTTGGGGCGTGAGCTTGCACCATTCCTGATATCAGGATGTTCTGGTACCAGCTCTCTGGAATCGGCTTGCTGAGTACCCTGCGGCTAGCAGTCCTTTAGGAACGTGTGTCTTTGCAATACCACTTCTGTTCTTGCCAGTTTCGGTAACCTTGCATGCAGGGTCACAGCCTGCTAACTTTGCTCTATAGCAGCAGCGTTTGACTGTTATTTTAGCACAAGCCTCAGACCTGGCCTGTTATTCTAGGCCTCATGTCTCAGGCTGTCACTTTCTACTACAACAGGCTCTTCAGTCTAGCAGACAAAGCCATAACAAGGTTGAAGCTAGACAAATTCGGACTGGAAATAAGATGTAAATTTGACAGAGAGAGTAATTAACCATTGGAACAACTTACCAAGGAGCACGGTGGATTCTGCATCTGAATATTTTTAAATCAAGACTGGATGTTTTTCTGAGAGAGGTGCTGTAAGAATTACTGTGGGAAAATTCTATGGCCTGTGCTATACAGGAGGTCACACTAAATGATCATAATGGTCCCTTCTGGCCTGGGAGTCCATGAATCTAGAGGTACTGACCATTGTTTGGCTATACCACGGCCTAATGCTGAATTGTAGATCTGCCGTGATGTTCTGATTGAAATCTGGATATGGCTTTAAAATCAATATAAAGAATATGGACCCTGATCCTTAAAAAAACATCTTGAGGCAGTGCTTAACTCTAAGCGTATCCTTTGCTGGACCAAGGCCATAGTCTATCAGCCTATGGGCAAGGTTCACAAAAGGATTTAGACACCTTAATGCCACTTTAGGTGCCTAAATCCCAGAATCTGTCCCCTTTGGGATTCACAAAACCCCCACTCAGCTGCCCCGACCACTGTAGGTGCCTAAACTCACACAGTGCCTCCATGTTTGCAGTAAGGGGCATTATATTTCTGCTATGTATACACACCCTGCTGCTCCCCTCTGTGTCCAGATGCCTATGCCACTAAGCAACGCACAAACCAGGGGAAGATAGGCGTTCCTATGGGGCTGGACCTGGTAAGCACCCTAAGAGCTCTCCTATCAGATCACCTTCTTATAGGGGAACTTACACAAAAAGGCTGGGTGGAGAGAGGCTCTCTCCTAACTTTTAGCCCAGTGATTGGGATACTCACCAGGGACATGGGAAGCCCCAGGCTCAAATCCTCCATCTGCCTAAAGGAGGGGAAAAAAGGGCTCTGCTATTTTTGAGATGAGTGTCTGGGCAACAGAACTATAGAATAGTGTGATGTAGGGTGTCTTCACTCTCTCCTGTTGAAGTTGTTCCACAGTAAATAACTAATGAAAGAATCAATGGGAGGAGAGGGGAGTGCGAGAGTGAGCATATGAGAATGACTCTATAGGTTCAAGCACTCACCTGGGAAGTGGGGACCCATGATCCAATCCTGTACCAAGGACTTTTAAAATTATTCAGCCACAGTGGGCCAGTATCAAGAGGAGGGATTAAGGGAGCCCCTGTCACCCCTACTATTCTATGGCCCCGTGGTGAGAGAATTCCCCTAAGAAATGGCAGAGCTCTGTTGAAATCCTTCCCCCCAATCGGACAGAGCAGGGACTTGAACTGGGGATCTCCCACAGCCCAGATGACTACCCAGCCATAGGGCTAAAACCTGTGAAGGAGCTCTGTCACTAGTGCCCTCTTGCAAAGCCAGTTTAGACACTTCACCCTAAGAGAGGGGAAAGTTTTCAGTTGAGAATCTAAAGCAGAGAGAGGCACTGAACTGAATGGGGGTGTGGCTGAGGATGGTGTAGTGTCAATTTATTTTCCATTCTATTCATTTTCCTGATAGTTGCCCCCAAATTTTAAATTTACCCTCCTGTTAACCTCAGTATTGCTTTATATAGCTTTAGATATCAACCTATGAAACATTTTATAAGTTTCTATTGTGTCTGTCTCGTTTGCAGTTTAACCTTAGTTTCCTTAACTATACTTTGATGGGAAAAAAACAAGAAGTGGTGTAGTGTGATAAAAATGTAAATGGAAGGTAACATTTTAAATATTGAATCCAATTTCAAAATTCTATTTTTGTATTTTTGGTAATTTTTTATGGCTACAAAAATTGAAGGGAAAAAAAGTAAAAAATGTTTCCATGTGAGTGTAGTTTCCGCAAAGATTGGGGAGGATTAACATGACTCAAACTCAAGCTCTTTTCTCCAGGAGGAGCAGAAAACTCTGCTCTGTAGCCTCATTTTCACTAATCTCAAGTTGCTACATCATCTTTGATCATGCCAAGTCTTACAGATGGAAAAGTTCTACTTTAAAATTCCCAGTGTGTTTGTGAATGTCAATAATGTTCTTTTAAAATGTCAAAAGCAATTGCTCTGTAGTTTTGCTACTAACTATTACAATGGCAGTGTCTCCAATCAGAAAAGGATAGAAAGAAACAAGCAGGAGAGCCCCCCCACCCCTCATCCCGCTCCTCCACACATTGCATACTGGGACACACACACAAGCACCAGGAGGCTGCTTTATAAGAAATGTATTAAATATTTGCACTTTGGGAATAAGAAAGAAACATGTAAACAGAGCACTCTATTCTTTCAAGAAACGCTTTCAAAATGCATCTAATCTGCTCCCCCTAAATTATGATAGAAGACGAGTCATAATAACTGATGTAATAGGCAAGGAGGGAGAATGAAGCACAATTCCCTAAACTCAATAAAATAAGCAATTACTCTTGTTATCTGAATGGCTCTGTCAGTGGAGAAGTTGTCTGTGTCATAACAGAATCTAACAAAGCCTGTTGCCTTTAAGCATCAAAGGCTCTGGCCTTATTAGCTTTCTAAGATGTGCATGTATAATGAGCTTCCCCAACAAATGGAGAGGAAGTGTCTCTGGCAAAATATAAAATGGTGATAAACTATGTCCACATGATTAATTCACAGACATTCTCCATCACACTGCGGCGACATGTGCCCATCTCTTCTGTTATGCCCTGAGAGATTTTCATACTAAACGTATGTGCATATTTTTCATGGCCACTGATATTTGAATTGCAGCCTGCTCCCATGCAGAACATAAAACACTTCAAACTGCATAATGCTGACTAAATTATAAGTTCTCCAGTGGCCTGAGGTAGCAAGGGCCATAATAATGAGTGTGCTTAAGTGGTTTGTGTAGATTTTTTCCCCCTTTAATTTTAATGCGCTGACTTGCTGCCTTTATTTTTTAAGCTAAGAATTGTCTCATACAATCCTAACAACAACATGGCGCTAACGAAATAGAAACCATATATTGCTTTGAAAGAGCATGGGATGCAAAGTAGAAGCTGCAGCAATCTAGCACAGTTATGGCCACTTCAGCCTTGTCAGTCAAATAGAATAGAAAACTCTTTGATGTCTTTGTGCAGATTTGTAATAATTCCATCTGGACCATTTCATATATAGACAACTCAGACCATTTTTAACAGAACATACCCAATAGCAGCATCCTTTCAAACACATTCATATAGCACATGGAAATCCAAATATGCAGTCACATTGCATTTAATTACAATTACAATGAAATCAGGTAAATGAGACCAGCCCAAACTAGCTCCAAGAACTTAATTCTTGACATTGCACTAGATCATAGCATACATCTGTATTAACTGTCCTGAACACTGGCTGATTTTGCTATGTTTTAAATACTGTAGTGCTGATTTTTGTTCTTGTTTTCAGTCAAAAGGCAAATGCATGAAACTACTTACACCGCAGCAATATTCAGTTCCACAGTAATAAGAAAATATACAAAAATTGTGCTAAATTTATTTATTGATTCACTAAGATAAAAAGGCCCTGAGCACCTAATATTAATTGTTTCCACTAACTTCCCCTCCCTCGCACGAAACTGGGCAGGTCCGGCTGTCCAGCACAGCAGGGACTACTGCAGCCAGGGGGGGGGAGATCCTGGTATTGCAAATCCAATAGAGCTGTGCTTCTAGAGTGCTGCTGAGTGTTAAAAGCGAGTGCTGAGAGAGGGGCTCTATGCAGTATTTCTGTGTCCCCCTGCTGTTCATAAGCCCTCCATGTGAATTTCATCATTGTGCTGTTTGTCACCTGCTCCAAGTCATTAAATGCAGATGTTCAATAAAACTTGTCTTTCTCCCAATTTCTACGTGATCCAGCTGGACACTTTATTACCCCCTCATTATATTGCCATTTCTCATAACCCATTCACCTTGCAGTCTTAAGGCCTGCCTATGCTGAACGTAGCACTGATGTTCTTACATTAATATGGCCACAGTGTTATGCATATCTCCAGTACAGCCAGGCCCTTAGAAACAGTTTTCAGTCCTCATCCCTAGGAGGGACACTTCTCCTCCATGGAGGACAGGCTGAAGTCCTGTCTGTAAAGAGGCAGTAATAAGGAAATGGAAGGGGAACGTATGCTTCTCCAGGACCATGTAGCTCTACTCGACCTGCAGCCTGCTATTAGCATGTGAACTCAAGCTTGCGCCATCTGAAGCAGTGGAAGACTAAGAGAAAAAGTGGCAGTGGGGTAGCAGGCTGAGGGCACTAAGGATTCATGCATGGGCAAGGATGAAAAGGTTAGAATTGTGGCATTGATGGAGATATGATAGCACAGAAATGCTGTTGCAGTGCCAAGGCCCTGCCCCAAGAACAATGAAAAGCCCTTAATGATTGCAGGATGATGAACTGATTTACAATACAAAACGTGGATAGATAATTTGCACAGCTCTTTGTTATCATGGACTGCATCCATTTTTGCATTATTTTTACTCATAGGTGCTCAGTAAAAAGGTACTGATGAGATTTTTTATAAATCATTCTGCAAACATCATGGAATGTCAGGGAATACTATCTTTAATTGCTAGTGGTGAAGACTTAGATATATTTAGTAGGGAAGTGTTCTGAAGCTTTCAGCATGACTGCTGATGCTGGACTTTTTCTGTGAAGAACTAGCCCTTCAGTCTTTGAACAATCAGTCCAGCACCTTTCACAAGTTTTAAAATCTCCCACACCCAGAGACCTGCCCACAAAAGAGCTAAATCCTTTCCCTTCCCCACCCCCGAACTCCATGGCTGCAGATGGTCATGATCAGACGGAACTAGTGACATTTTCACATTGAAAGGAAGTCAGCAGTTTGCTAGGACCTTGCTCAAAAGGTTTGGCCTCCTTTCAGACTGTGCAGATAGGCTCCCTGAGGACACATCTAGTCCGTTTAATCTAAAACGTAATCTATTCCATAGCCCTGGCCTCTCCTACCTTATTTTGCCCCACTGTAATTGAAGGTAGCACATGCATCTCATTTCTGGATCTTCTACTGTCTTGTATCTTTTTTTTTAGGCATTTACACCCATTTAAAGTGAGATGATGAGGATGTTTGTGCACTTTTGGAGACGTCTGCCTGAGAATTACTTTTTGTGATACCATGACACTGTTTGACTCACAGGCTTGACACCTCCTGCTAGCTATCTGGGGAATCAGCTCTCAGCCAGACAGACACCCTGCCCACTCTCTCACACTCAGTTCTGTCTGTGCTGGACCCTCCTTCTCATGACTCAACAGGAGGCCTGCCCACCTCTCTGTGTCCTGGCCCAGGGACCCTGTGTGTGGAAGCCTCCTGCAGCCACCTCCCACTGCATCTCCCATACAATTCTGCTATAGATTTCCCTAGGCCACTTCCCCACAGCCCCTGTATCTCCTCTGCCCTTGCTTCAGGATGCTCTGCTCTGTTCCAGCCACCTGCCAATGCTCTGTCCAGGGTACTGACAATCCTTCCCTTCAGACCCCTGGGAGGCACTGTCTTTGGTCTGTGCTACAGCTCCCTTGTATATTGGCCTCCTGGGCCCTGATTGGTTGCCAGACAGCCCTTTCCTATTCGCTACTGCTCATGTAGCCTTGCCAAGGGCCCACTTAACCCTTTCTCAGCCAATGAAGGGCAGATGCCCCATCACAGATACTCTAAAATTATTTTTCTGAATTTAATTTTACAACCTGTGATTTAGCTATTCAGTTCTACTCACCAACTAGCAATGTATATCTAATCTTTCTTTGTATCTGAGATATTTCCATCGCACTCTCTCCTGCAGTTGGGCACCTAAGTCAGGTCAGTCCTTTCTCTCAAAAAATCAGAGAGAGTGACCCCTGTCTCATTTTAGCCAGTAGCCCAGTGGTAGGGCTAAGATGTGGCAGAGTCATGTTCAAGCCCCTTCTGCAATGGATATGCACCAAATTAGGCGGTTGGTGGTCCAAGTCTTTTTCTCCCACATCCCAGTGTTCTAATCACAGGTATAATGAAGGACATGCACACATGCGTGCCGCAAAAATTCCTGACCTGCTTGCTCCCAGCTGTCTTGTGTGGGGCTCTATCTGGTAGGCACACTCTGAGCAAATCTGACCCTTGGATCCAGTAACTGCACAGAGTGTAGCGGTGATAGGAAAAAGTTTACTTTTATTTTGTTTTGCAACTATTTTGATTTTTATAACAAATTTAAATGAATTACAAATGAATATAAAGCAGGGATATCCAGACACTTATTGCTAACATTAAATAGGACCTTTACTCTCATTCATCTAGAGGTCAAGCAGATGTCGTATGAATTCCACACATTTGAACTGAGATGAAACAGACTTCTAAAATGTGAGACGCTAGCATAACTCCATTCAAACATGTGAAGATGTCTGGTTGCCAAAACACAACCATTTTGCTCCAAGCTTTTTCTTGGTTTGCAGTTTGTCCCAGATTTTAAAGGCTATGGGCAGCTACTGTTTAATACTGTAGACTATCCTTCCTCTGAAATGCTTGAGGGTATTCCAAACCTTGAAGGTCCTGTAGTGCTAGAATCATCTTACATTCAAAGATGCTTCACTCATTCCAAGTGGACAGCTAATTTTCAAAGTGTCCTTTTGAGGAAAGTGCCAATATTGATTTGTATTCTTATTCACAGAGCACTGAGCTGGGACCTCATATGTGGCTTGAGGCAGATTTTAACTTGAAACTAAAGTTAAAAAAATGGTGGGGGAGTTTAGTTCATTAATGCTGGCATGGAATCGTCCTATAAAGCACACTTCTGAAGACAGCATTCTAGCTGCTAAAGTTGTGTGAAATGTTCTGTTTAGCATTGTGAAACTTGTCTTCCTCTGTGGGGTTTCAGAGAAAACTTGAAAATAAAGGTGTGTTTTCTGAAGCCTAATTTACAAAACATTATGTAAAACAGTCAGGTTGCATTATGTTTTAATGAGCAGGCTGGCTTTGTTTAGACTTAGCCTTAGAAGTGGAATATTTATATCACCTTACATAGTAGAACAATGCATCATTTATCTCTTGGGCATTCGCACACGAGAATCTTGTCAAGATCTATTGCAGAGTTCTCACTATCATTTTGAGGATGAAAGATTCTCACAGAAATATCTTGCAACCAAACTTTCATGAGTTGATTGATGTTGGAGATTGCCTGCTGTGAGTAATACACTCTAGTTTGTTCAAATTAGTTTACAAGGCTTCTCATTTCAGCTCATTAAAAGCACACATGCAGGATGCTAATGACTTAGGAAAGTAAGGTGAATTTTATATATCTCTTGTGAACACCCCTATGTCTCTTTGGATTAAATAGATGGTGAAAGATTCAATTTAAGAAAGAGAACGATAAATTAACAAGGGTTGAACAACTTCAGTGCACCACTTTAAAGGGACAGTTATAAAATACCTTAAGTACTGGACCTATTGTTTACTCTTTAATTATTTTTTGTGTGAAATATAGGCTGAGTTGTTCAATCCCATTGAATTTCATTAGATTTGGGGCACCTAACTCCGTTAGTCTCCTTTATAAATGCCAGCCACAAGTCTATGGAAGAGTCAGAATGGGAGTGCTAAAAACAGAAGTCTTCTACTTTTCCAAAGGAATGGTACAATTTGGCCACACGTGCTTAAATCTTCTCACACTGTGTCTCAATCCAGTCATGGAGGGACCCCCCCAGCTGTGAAAAGCTAGTTCAGTTTCAGTGCCTGCTCAGGCCTTGGCCTCACTAATGAAACTCTCACCAAGGTGTTATCAAATATGGTGATAATTGTATAATGTGGACACCAGTCCATTCAGAGTTGGTCTGAGGCTACCAACTGATTTCATGAAGGCCACAGAAAAGGCATCAGATCATAATTACTCTCAAGGTCTACTGACATGGGCTGAATTTGATGCAACAACCTAAGGGGGAAAGGCTTATTGTATTAACATATATATGCTTCTTGTCGTGGGTCATCCAGTCACCATAAATTTAAAAGACATTGTAAAAGTATATATGCTAAGCCCTTTCTTTTCTCTCTCTAAAATGGTTTTGGTTCAAGATCATTTGTGGGAGTGCTTTCAGGATTGGCTATAATGTTTGTCCCTATATTAATCAAGTAAAAGGAAGAAAGCATGCACTTAGTCAAAGAATTCATGACACTGGAACCATGTGTTCACAGAGTTTTGAAGAGGTAACTGTTGGTTTGCACTACTGATTTTAAATATGTTGTGGTATTCAGGAGCATCCCAGGGAATGTTTTTATTGAATAAAGCGAATTTCTGTATTTGTCCCCAAGATAAATATCACTGATAGGACACAAAAAGGACACTTACAAACATACATGGGCACTTATTACACTACATTGTTTACAATACTCAGCTGGCATGAAAATACCACCCAAATGATGAGGACACCTTAAAGCAGAGGGAGAGTGGTTGGCACTGGGAGTCCTCTGCCTTATCCCTCCTTCAGTCAGTTAACCAAGAAAAGACATTTTTATGCTGTTGGATAGAGAAAAAAATAAATTTCTGATTTTTGCCATGTACATACTAGATGACTTACAAAATGAGCCTCTAATATGTTTTGTTTTGGAGTATGAAAGTGGGAGTTGGGGAAAAGAATCAAAGAGCACAGGCTACAGTTAGACTCATAGACTTTAAGACCAGAAGGGACCGCCATCATTATCTAGTCTGACTTCCTGCACATTGCAAGCCATAGAACCTAACCCATCTCTTCTGTAATAGACCCATAACCTCTGCCTGACTCACTGAAGGCCTCAGATCGTGATTTAAAGACTTCAAATTACAGAGAATCCACCATTTGCACTAGTTTAAACCTGCAAGTGATTCATGCCCCATGTTGCAGAGGAAGGTGAAAAATCCCAGGGTCTCTGCCAATATGACCTGGGCAAAAATTCGTACCCTACCCCAAATATGGTGATCAGTTAGACCCTGAGCATGAGGGCAAGACCCACCAGCCAGACACCTATGAACAAATTTGCCAGAAGTAACTCAGGAGCCCTCCCCAACTAGTGTCCCATCACCAGCCGCTGGAGAGAGTTCCAGATTGGCTACATGCCATTGTAGACAGTCTCATCACACCATCCCCTCCATAAACTTACCAAGCTCGGGCTTAAAACAAGTTTGGTTTTTTGCCCCCACTATTCCCCTTGGAGTTATAGGACTTCTGTCATTATCATAACAGCATAAAGATACATTCTCAACTCTGATTATCTTAGCTAGCAATAAGCACTAGATCTGCTAAAGTTATTGGATTTAATGCTAATCTGATCCTTGGTTCAGGAATTCATTTTTCTGCCAAACTGCTGAGTACTTGTATTTCTAACATATACTTTTTTTAAGCTTGTGCATTGTGCTCTCACCTAACAGCTTTGCTAAGCAATCCATGGAGCAGTATCCCCATGTGCTGTACAGGCTGGCTTAACTTGCTTCCCACCTGGGAGAGACGCTGTTGAAAGACAGGTATGAGAAGAATCATCTGCACCACAAAAATATTATATTTAGTGTTATAAAAGGTTTGTGGAATTTAGTATTTGTGGTATTGTTTTGCTTTTCTGTTTGTAATCCATTTTTGGGCTGCTTCACTAAAATAGACAGGGCTCGCCAAAAATTTCAAGTGTGGAAATGAAGCATCTTCAGTTCAGTTAATTATAAAGTATTTAAACCACTTTATTTTTGTGGGGACTGTCATCTGTGATATCAGTCCCTCTCTTATGGATAGTTGTAGTCTTCCCACATTGTCCTGAAATCTGACCCATCCTTTTCTAGAGGCTTCCAATGGAAAAACCACACATTCCCATGAAACTTTCCAATTCTTGATGTGTCCAGGCAGGTCACATCCCATTATCTTGGGTGACTCCATAAAAAAAATTGACAGGAGATAAGGCCACATGATGTATCAATTTCAAAAATAAATTTGGGTGGCTCTTAGCAGATTTGCACCAACACAAAAGTATGTACCGGTATATTTTATATAACTTTAGTCAACACATATACATTTAAGGCACCGTGACAAGCAGAGTTCTAAGGTTTTCTCTTCCTGAATGCAATGCAGACTAACATTAGTATATTTTGAAACCCATGTGGCTAGCAGCAGAAAAATATCTCTCGGGAAATAAGTGGATGATGACTGGCAAGCATTTCTACATGGCAGTTAGTAAAGGACAATGTAAGAAGAAATTTTGGCCCAGGACACATCTGTGCTCTTACAAAAAAAAGACCAGGAGATTATCAACGTCTACATAGTACAAAGAAGGCCTCTTTAACATTTCATTCAAAAAGCTTACCTACAGTAGTTGCAAGGTACTTAGTGTATCTACCCCAGAATAGTGAACAGATGAGTTGAACCTGGGATCTGAAACTTTGATTCCAAGACATCCACATGGATCAAATCCAAGGACTGTACAAATTCATCTCCTTTGTCCTTACCTGCTACAGTAACTATCCAGCAAAAAGAGCAGAGTAGGGAATGCACAATAGCAGTAATAGATTTTAAAGTTTAAAATGTAGTTAACATTGGAATTATAAGCCAGTTTCCCCATATTAAATGGGTATTTCTCTCCTGCACCCAAAGAGAGGGAGTTTAGATTCAAACATTTAAAAGTGTTAGATAGGCTCACTTAGTTTCTCAGATAGCTGTTAGCTTGTCAATTCCTATACAGTAACTAAGTAAATGAGAGAACTACTGGCAAAATATCCAAACAAGAGTGTGGTTTAAGTAATTATGTCAATGTAGATATGCTTATCAGCCATTCTGAAAATTATAAACAGACTGGGTGACTTTTTGATTCTGTCCGCATTTCAACTATCTTTCCTTGTAAATTAAAATGATCTTTCTACTGTATTTAAAGTACAACAAAAATAGTAAAACAAAATATTAATTCTCTCATTCTAATTCCCTCATTGACTGCAGTTACACTTAATGTGTTGCTGGCTATCAGAGATGAACGCAGCTCAGCAAAATTTACCTGAAACTCAATGGCAGTATTCACATGCCTAAAGTTAAGTACATAGGTAAATGCTTTGCTGGATTGGGGCCTCAGTGATTGTAAATTCCTTCCAGAAGTGCAGTGTGCAAGCAAGTGAATGAGTAAGACAACTTGTCAACGGGTCAAACTGTGAAAAAACAATCCTTTAAATATTCTTACAATAAACAAAGGAGTCTGCTGCTGCTGCTAGTTAATGTCATACTTAAGCTGGAGATTGACATCCTTTCCTTCTTAAAAAACCAACAACTGGATCCAATTTTTATTTATTATTTAGGCTGATTTCTGATTGAGTTGAAGACGTCACTGAAAGAACTATTAACATAGCACAGACTTCTGTAGTTCCAAAGTTTAGTTCAGAGTGCCCCCTGGTGGTTGATCTAATTTTTAAAAACATTTCTAATGAGAAGAATTGGTAAAACGTGTGTGTGTGTACACGTGTGGCCAGGCGAGGGAGGTGTGGGTCTGAATCTTTAAGCATCTATAAGTACTTAAGGTATCCCCAGTAATCTCACTTCATCTTTGATCATTATTATCATGGACTGCACAGAGTATCTTCTCGCTTTTGCTGAGAAAATGTTAATTCCTCTGATTGTCAATAAGCATGAATAATTCAAGATGTTGTCACAAAGTATGAGGGACCCATGATAAGGGTATCAAAAGATCAAACAAAATTCAAATGTTTAGGAAATTAATATAAATTGTTAAAACTATTTCTTTAGTGCACAATTTAAAATTATCACAATAATTTATACATAGAATCTTTCAGCCAGACAAATCCTAAAGCACTTTACAAATTAATACAGGCTCGCAATTTACTTTGCCCTTTACTGAAATGTAGCCATCTCTTGGCTGAAACGTGGTAACTATTTAACAGCTCAGAGTGGCACCATGTAACACCTTGCTCCACTCTATCTAGGAAAAGGATTAGCTTCCCTTTTCTACAGCCATTCAGTAGCAGTGCTATTGGAACAGTTGATGATGACGCTACCTACGTTGAGTCACTAAGGTACACATATGAAGAGAGTGAGGGCTGCCTTCCAGGGGTTCAAATGGCTCTGTGGCAGCGGTAGTTATCGGTAGCGTATAACTGTATATGTGAAGATGACGGAGTGCTGGTTTAAGTCCTTGCTTCCACTAAAAATCAAACTAATGGTTTGGGGAGCTGATACAAATGGGTTGGACCATTTTTATGGCAGTTTTTTAGTGTGGTATTTATGCAGCAGAAATTATAACTAAACCACCTCCATCATAGAATCTGTGGGATGTCAGAGGAAAGGAGGTTGGCTGATCATTGTAGCATTCTTAGCTGGCCACCAGCAGGTCTGTGAATGTCACATCAGATATGACTTTTGATGCTATGATACTGGCTCCTTTTCCTCCGAATCTGAAGATAACAAAGATTAAGAAGGGAAGAGGTCATGTCAGCACTTTGCGGCAATTTACAAACAAGGCCAATATTAAGCCTTTCTGGAGCATTTTGTTGAGCGCTATTGGCTTTGTAGAACAAGCCATGGGTGGAGATTGGCATAAGTGTTACTAACTTTTTTGCGAGAAGCCCACTCAGTGCCACAAAAATAAGTCTATTCACAGGACTGCAGGCTGGGAACTTGATGCTTTATTTAACTGCATCTCGAAAGAATGTGTGGGAGGGGGATTGGGGGACTCCCACTTGACCAAAACAGAAATAAGGGAGGGTTGGCGAATGGCTTCATCCGTTATGCTCTTGGTAACATACTTAACGCTATCATGACCACTTTACTACAAACCTCATAATATGTACAGACAGTAAAATGGATGCAGAGAGATTAAAGGGACTGGTTACAGCCACACAACCAGTCAGTGGCAGAGCCAGGAATGGAAATCAGGATCTACTGATTCCCCAGCTCATGTTCATCCCCAGCGTACTGCTGGATGCTCACATAGTAGCTGTGTTCAAAAACATATGCTTCCCCCCACACCTGGTAAGACGAGTGAATTATGAAGTAGATTTATGAATTATGAAGTTTGGTAGAAATTAAGCTATTATTATATTTATCATTATAAAACGTCATAAAGCTGGTACTTAACAATTAAGTTCATTTCTGAATTTTGTGGTGGGGAGGTTGAAGTTGTGCAATCCTTGCTGAAAATCCTTAGCAACTGAATTCTGGGTCTCCATGTGTTTTTCTATGAGCGTTGTTTTGATGTGTTTTGAGAGGGGCAGGAAAGTAAATTCTAGCCCACCTAATGTTACAGCCACACATACTACTTTCCTTCCATTTTACTTACTGTCTCGGCTAGAAACTGAGGAGAGAGAGGAGGGAAGTTTTCCAAATTAATTTCAAATTCACATATGCCCATACAGCCAGCTGATATATGATATTGCAAAGCTGATCCACTGTGCATTGCCCCATGTCTGAAAAAGATACCAGAATTACAAAAAATACAGACAAGGACAACAAAAATGATTGGGGGAGTGGTACAGCTTCCATGTGAGGAGAGATTAAAAATACTGGGACTGTTCAGCTTGGACTGAGACGATTAAGGGGGGATAGGATAGAGGTTAAAAAAAAACATGGGTGGTGTGGAGAAAGTGAATAAGGAAGTATTATTTACCCTGTCACAAGAATCAGGGGTCACCCAATGAAAGTAATAGGCAGCAGGTTTAAAACAAATGTAAGAAAGTACTTCTTCACACAATGAAGAGTATAACTGGGTTGAAAAACGAATTATATAATTTAATAGAGGGTAGGTCCATCAGTGGCTATTAGCCAGGATGGTCAAGGATGAAATCCCTTGTTCTGCATGTTCCTAAACCTCTGACTGCCAGAAGCTGGGCCTGGACAACAGCTTGATAAATTGCCTTCTGAAGCATCTGGCACCAGCCACTGTCAGAAGACAGCATACTAGGCAGATGGTCTGATCCAGTATGGTCACTCTTACGCTTTCTTCTTCAGTCACCAGCGCACCAAGCGACATAGCCA
The DNA here is from genome assembly GCA_007922155.1 of Mesoclemmys tuberculata. NCBI lineage: Eukaryota > Metazoa > Chordata > Testudines > Chelidae > Mesoclemmys > Mesoclemmys tuberculata. Next base: position 105,487,256 of record ML675603.1, on the reverse strand, counting down.
AACACACGGATAGATACGTAATCAATACAGAGTCCTTTCCTTTACAGGTTTCATGATTCCTTTACAGCTCGTTTTTAACAGTTCTTTAGTCCTCCTGAACCCTTCAGTGCTCCCTCCCACACCCTCTCTGAGAACCAAACCCCAGTGATTTCTCCAGGTGTGCTCCTTGCTTTCAGTCCTGGAAGAGACACAGCGCCGTGACCGTCACAAACCAAACCGCCTGGAAGCTGAGCTCCGTTGGCACAAACGCGCCAGTGAACGCTTACTGGTGAGCAAGCCGGGAACGTCCCGGCCCATGGCTGGCGTCTCGCACAAAGGGAGCCGGCTCACGTGCCGCGCACGGTTGGTTTCCCGGTGTGGGCTAGTGCTAAGGGAGGAGCCGCGGCTCGGTAAGAAACTCGCCGGCCTGCGCACGCCATAGGACCCTGCGGTGCCCGCTCCAGCTGCGCGGCCCGCTGTGCAGGCGGGACTATTTCCCTTACAACGCAAACCGCAGAGCGGCCCCGCACAGGCCACGTTTGCGGCGCGGCGCGGCGCTCCCGCCAGCCCACAGAGAGGGGCTCCCGCGCCCGGGGTCTGTGCCCGCGGGGAGGGTGTGAGGCGCGGGGGGCTCACAGGCAGGCTTGACTCCGTTGCCCCCCCCCGCACTCACCCCGCGTGCAGCGCCCGCCTCTCCCCCCGCAGCCCGGCACCGGCTCGGAGGGGCGGGCCTCAGCCCCCGGCCTGCGCGGGGCCGTGCCGGGTCGGCCCTTCACCGCGGGCGCAGGGGGCTGGAGCGGCGGCGGGGGCGCTGTGGGCCGATCCCCCCGCGCGTTACGAAGGCCAGCGGGGAGCCCCGGCGGAGGAGCAATGCGACGGGCAGCTGTTAGCACGTATAGCCCCGTCTGCGGCGCCCCAGCGGCTCCCGTGCTGCACAGAGGCAGGAGGCGCCTTCATTTTCAGCGAGGCTGGCGTCCATGTCACCTGAGCCCCACCAAATTAAGACCCCATTTAAAGGGAGACCCAAGGCTGTTCTCCATCTCCTTACTGCTCAATACAAGAGTCCTCCCTATAGCCAAAGGCAAAGATATATAAAAGTGACTGTTGGTTTTGGGTGTCTACGTTGAGATGTCTTTCAGGGGCCTGCCTTTCAAAAACTACTGAGCACCCATCATCTGCAAAACAGGTCTTTGTAAGGTGTCTCAAGACGAACACCAAAAAAACCAAGACTCACTAGCCACTTTTGAAAATCTTAGCCAGAATGGCCCACTTTTAAATTAGCAGGGAACGACCATGACCCAGAGACCCCTTGGGGGCATGGGAGTTTATAGATAGATAAATGCATAACCAAGGGTTCGCCAAAGGGTGACATGGGAGGTCACTACTGAGAGCCAGTAGCCCACTTGTCATCATATTTATTGCAAAGTGACATACCTCCTGTCTGACAGGAACATTTACAAGGTAACAAGTCACTCATCTCCCTGTCTAGCCATGTGAGTTATGTGTATTGTATGCCTATTTACATACTGAGCCAGTTGCTAAATGCTGATTGTGAAATCTATAAGGAAATCTACAAGGTTGTCCTGTTTCTGAATAAAGACAAAGGGTGGGACTGGTATACTTGGAGGCAAAGAAACAAGCTCAATCCTTCGCCTGGGAGGCACACTGGCAGCGTATTGGTCTCATGGCTGTGAAATGCTGTAAGGCCTTTGGCTGAGCAATATTCTACAAGACACGAGTATCTTAAGTCCAGACTCTAGAATGCATGCTATGATTCTGTTTTATATGTAAGCATTTGTTTCCAATACTTCTACTTGAATCTCTATTCTTTGTTAAACAAACTTCTAATTGGTTTCACTGTAAACAAATCTGAGTGCTGTGAGTTAAGCGGAGCACTGATGTGAGGGTCCCCGGTAAGCTTCTTCAGATGCAGCAAATCTGTGAGTAGTGTGTGTGTCCAGTAGGCCAAGGGCTGGACAATCCAGAGAGAGGCTCAGAGGGTCGAGGATTGGGGTGTGTCAATCACTAACCTGTGAAGTAACAGCAGGGCCTGCGAGGCCTGGAGGGAGGTGCTTGCGCTACCAGTGGCCGGAGCAGTAGCGCAGCTGACTCATGGCAGGCACAGACAAGGCTTCCTCATACTAAAGGCAAGTGGTGGTGAGCTGTGTCACAGCCCTGAGTACTCCCAGGAAGCATCACAGCTAACTTGGGCCAGATTCTAGTCTCAGATACACCCATGTATATCTCTAGTATGGGATCTCTATTGACTTCAGTAGAATCATGCAGGATTTACAATGGGGTATACGTGGTCAGTATTTGGCTCCATAATCATGCAGACTTACCTTATATGTGAAGCAGGCTGTAGAGAAAAACTGGATCCACGTGAGCCCACTCAGTTTCACTTCACTTCCAGATCCTTGCTGAAAGTGACTTTGATCTGTAGCACAGCACAGATATAACTTCTGGTAGGGCCGGTTGTAGACCACAAATCCAGCACTATGTGTTGATGTGTTCAATGCTTAGTGGGAGGCTAAGAGTTCACAGCCACAGTAGTATTTTGGGGGAAATGGAATATTTCTGAAGCCATTTTTGATAGGCTGTCTTCGATTGCTCTCTTTTTCTACAAACACTTTTACCTATTCCACACCTTGAAAGGCCCCCTCTGCGAAAGGAGGTTCTCTCTGGAGCCAATCAGCGCTACTTGTTCACAATATCTCTAGAGCGTGATACTTTCCCAAAAGAGATGAGCATGCTGCTTTCATGGCTTGAGGAACAAGGACTCACAAGAGGCTGTCAGATATATGGAAAGTAACAAATATAAAAGATACACACAACATCAGAGATGTAGCACTCCTTCAAAGTCACTACTCTATTTTTAGGGCTGACTATATTATCTCTGTCATGTTTAGATGCTACAAATAGTAAGCAGTGAAAAGTACTTGGAAACTGTTGCTGTGGTCCTTTAAGGAAACTGCTTTAGCAGCTTTTTCCATTGGTAAAAACTTCTGAGAAACTATAGAACTTAACTATTTCAAATTACCTTTAAACAGTTCCAAAGGTTGCTGGTTTAATGGACAAAGCCTGTTCCCTGTAAATGTACCTTGTACTGTCAAGAGGGCTTTGAAATCAAACAAAAATCTAAAAGTAGTAAGTCTGGGGCTATTAGTTTGAGGCAAACTCAGCCAGACAGCTTCTAGAAAGGGGCAATCCCAATAAAAATATCTCAATTTATAAAAGCCTTTATGTTCCCCCTTCACTCTGGAAACCAGAGTTGGTCCCCAGAGAAGCTACATTATGTCTGAGGCATTTGCTGAGGCATAAAGAACTACAGACAACTTTCTGAATCACTTCCAAATGAGGCATCTCTGTTTAAAATTTGATCTTGATTAATGTTAGAAATGAAGAAAAATAAAACAAAATTCAAAGTACCTTTATAAAAGCTTATAAAATAACACCACATTCCTGCTGCTTGGGGTTACAATACTGCCAAGAGTTATAAGCTAAACCTTAGCTGAATCCATAATTCTAGAGTGAAAGTGAAAAATAAATATTTCTTTTATGAAACTCTAAAGGAGTCATTTTTAAGAGAGGTGAAATACAAGCCACATGTACAAGGTATTTCCCTTAAACAGGCTAAAAAGGAGTGCCAGAGTCACAGATGAGAATGAGACACAGAGCCTTTCTCCTTTGGATGACTGGATCAAATCCAAGAGAGATCAATAATTATGACAGTCTTTATTAGATTATGGCTGTTTGGTGACTTATATGAAATGAAGTGGTCTCTCTCCAGTTGCCAGGGCATAACTGATTACAGCACACAAAGAATGATTGTAACCAAAAGTTGAATGGTCATGGAGTATAAAATGTACAGATGAAAAGCCATCTAGTTCTTACCTCAGTCTATGCTGGAGGACCTTGTCCTAGTATTTTTCCTAGTGCTGTGTACAAACAAATTTTAAATATCCCAATCAATGGTGAAGCACTGCTTGTCTCATCTCACTCATAAATAGAGCTGGGTAAAAATTTTTGGATGACCAGTTTACTCACCAAAACTCAGTTTTAGGTTGACCAAAACTATTTGCGAATTCATGATGTGGTCACTGAATACTTTGGCCAAAACAACAAAGGCAAATCATTCTGGTAAGGTCAAACTGAAACATTTCATTTTGGCATTACCCGTATATTTGTTTAAATTTTGCAGGTATTTTGACAAAAGCAAAAGGAAGGATTCAGAAAACAGCTGGAAGGGGGAGAAGGGTGCTACTTCTATCTTAAATTTTAGCTCAGTGGGTGGGGCACTACATTGGGATGTGGGAGACCAGATTCAACACCCCCACCCATCTGATATAGGAGAGGGATTTAAACTTGTTTCCCACATTGCATCAGTGTGCTCAAGACACTGGGATACGGGTGTTCTCAAGCTGCCCCCCTTTTTATAAAATAATTAGTCATCAGAAACTTGAGTCTCCCACATTCTAGATGAGTCCCCTAAGCACCAGGCTACATTAATCTTCACTCTTTTTCCTGAGCAAATGACTACTCAGTGGCAATTCATAGACCTGATCTATAATTACCAGGAAATTCGGTAGCAGTTCACGGGAGTTAGTGAATTGGGTCTTCACATCTGCTCAATCAATCCGGATAAATTGATCTGTCAGCGACGAGTTTGTCACCGTCAGCGAAGACATACCCATAGTCAAGCCCCTACAGAGAATCTTTTTTCCACTACATCTTTCTCTTTATATCCATTAATGTTCCTCCAATAGGTATCTAGTATATAGGGCATTTACACTGTATGTGAAGTTGTATTAAAAATATCATTTTTTAGAAAGCCCATGAAGATTCTATGGCCTCTTTATGTAAATGAAGAACTTGCTAAAGCGCTATCCTCTGCACCAACACACTGAGAAAGTTCCGCTTTACCTTAGCTATATTTGCACTCTCAGACTCATATTGAATCTAGCCAATGGTGCGATTTTGAACATATGTCACTTGCAGATTTAAGAAAGGAGAAAACTAACTTCAGAAGTTTATGATGGCTTGTATTTTAATTGCTAAATAAAAACTCTTATGCATAACAATGAAAAAACAGCTCCATCCATAATTCTTGTGCTAATTGTTTCAGCATTCATTGTTATAAAAACATATAGAAATTGTTTTGTAACCTGTTGGGATGCCTGTTAACGAAAAGTAGATACTACAAAGTCAGTTATATGGTTTTAATATCAAACAATATATCGCCAATTTAAAATGTCATTTTTACATTATTTCTGTGTAAATACTGGTGACAGATTAGGAGTTTTCTTAGTGATATTTTTATATTTACACACATGGATATTTCATCAGCATAACTTTATTTACTGTTGTTCTATACCTCTTGGCACTGATTAAATTAAATAACCTTTAGGTAATTTTATATATATATATCCTTCCTTTCTATTTCTTTACACAAAATTATTCAATCTTCTAATTTGGCGTCTGTCCTTTGTAGTAACATAACATTTGGTACTGGCCTATTCGATTTAAAGATTTCCATATTGACAAGCTTCAAAATTTGTAACTTTTTTGCCTTCTGCATTTCTGTGGTGCTTGGCTGTGCCTTCGTAAGTCTTCTGGGAGCTCTTCAAACCGGTACTTCTGAAGGATGATCTACACATCTCACTATGCCGTCATTCTCTGTTGCCTTGTTCCTATAGACCCTGAACCAGCAAAGCACTTAACCATGTGCTTAATTCTAACTATGTGACCCCAAAGTCAATAAAACTATTCATTCTTGAAGTTAAAGGGATTCTTTGCTGGACTGGAGCCATAAAGATGTTACTGCAGCAACCTCCTGCACAACCTCCTTCTGTGCTGAGACACTGTGGTTAGCACCTAGCTTTACAAATTTTCTTCAGTACACTTTAGCTCAATCATCCATACCCCATGCTTAAAAATACTAGAATGTTTTTATCCAGCAGCTACCTCCGTGTAGACACAGATTCTTGTGGTTTTATCCAGCATCCAGCTGCTACAAAGAGAGAGAAAGATCATTTATTATTTGTTTCTGGTAGTGCCCACAACGTGCTAAGTATTCAACCAAAAAGTCATAGCAATAGTTTAAAGAAAAGGGACCGCACTCACACTTACGGAAACAGGCACAAAGTTCCTGACTTCAATGTTGTTGTACCTGATTTCACCAGTGGTCAGTTTGATCCCATGACTCAACACGCAAAAGGAGAAAAGACTCTGATTATGGAATCAAGCCCATGTAGCCTTTTCCTCTAACCAGGGCCCTGATTCAGCAAGATACTTAATTACATGAGTAGCCTATTGATTTCAATTCAGGTGCTTAATGTTATGTTAAACATAGAGTCATAGACTTAAAGGCCAGAGGGGACTATCATGATCATTTGGTCTGACCTCCTGCACATCGCAGGCCACAGAACCTCACCCACCCACTCCTGTAATAGACCCATAATCTCTGGCTGAGTTACTGAAGTCTTCCAGTCATGATTTAAAGACTTCAAGTTATAGAGAATCCCCCATTTTACTAGTTTAAATCTGCAAGTGACCCATGTCCAGTGCTGCAGAGGAAGGCAAAATCCCTGGGGAAAAATTCCTTCCCAACACCAAATGTGCTGATCAGTTAGACCCTGAGCATGTGGCAAGACTCAGCAGCCAGATACCTGGGAAAGAATTCTCTGTAATAACTCGGAGCTCTAGTGTCCCATCATTGGCCCTTGGAGATATTTGCTATTAGGTACCTGCTTAAGAACCTTGCTGAATCGGGGCACTAACGCTCTAAACTTGACTATGAAAAGACCATTTGCTGACATGAACTCTTCTATGACAAACATCTCATGATTAAGTGTATTGTTCCCATAATTGTCAAACTGTCCTTGAATATGGCACAATTGCTGCTTGGAAGTTTTCCCAGTTGTTTTCTTTTATCAAGCCCCTCATTTTCTTCCCCAATTCTCTAGCTGGATAAATTCCCAGGATATTTCTAATTTTGAATCCTATCCAAATATGAAAAGTCAAAACAACATATTAATTAGTCCACACAGGAATGATATGCTTTGCTGAACACCAAGCCCTCAGACTCTCTCCATGAATACTTGCACTGCTTACCTCTTGAACTTTAAGTAAAGTAAATTCTCCACCAATGAGACCTCATTCATTACTCACTCCCAGGAGAACAGCCTATCATCTGATATTTTGAATTAGTTAAGGAATTATAAAAACTTCCTTAGGTCCCTCTCCACCCAATATTTCATTTCTCTAATCTTCGCTATCCCTAATGGGGTTCCTCTTGTTCCCTCATGCACATTCCATTTCACTGTATGTTCCCTTAATTTACTCAGAGAGAGAGAGAGAGGAGGAAAACCGTTATTGCAAATAATTGATTACCACAATTAAACCAAACTGCATAATCTTTTCTTTTCACCATAATCGCAGCTAACGTTCAACTGTTCATTTAAATCCTTTCTAGTTTATCTTCAATTACTTTTCAGTTACTTTCCAATTACTTATAAGTCCGTTGGCACCCCTACCATTAGAGAAGCTCCTTCTTTTCTTCTCTCACTCTCCTTTTCTTCAGTTTCACTGTCTGCCATTATTTTTTTCATCATCTCTTCGATAGTTGCTACCACAGAAAATTTTTCTTGCATGTGCTTTGGGTCTTAATCCAAAAAGTAGTTTTCCCTTCCTTAAAGACTCTCACTGTACAAATCTGATGCTAGAAACTGAATGGAAATTCTCTGCTATAGAGAATCTCTGCCCTTCTAATTGCTGCTTTAATTTCACTCAGCTCTCTTCTCTTTTTAAAAATTAAGGCAGAACTAGGAGAAACTGAAGATTGTGGAATACAGACATTGTGTGCTCTCTAGCCTTTTTTATAATCAAGTCTTTTTTTGGTAATGGTGAAAGTTCATAATGAAATCCCTGGGTCTGCTAACAACCCAAGATGGGGTACTCTACTTTCATCTCTTCCACAGACGTGAAATTTAACAACTCCATCATCAAGGTTTGTAAACAGAAAATACCATTTCCTTCCTCATATTTTTCAGACATTCTTAATTCTCATGTTGCTTCTTCTCTCTTTCTCTGCTCCAGCAAAGTTACATAATGAAACAGCATCTTTGTCTCTTCTCTGATATTTCTCCCAATGCAACATCCAGCCTAGAAATGCTGTCCTTTTTATCACTCACTTCCTCTTCGATTGAAGAAATCTTGGAGAATAAAGCAGTCCTCAGTGCTGTGAATTCTGACCATAAATCCCTGATATCTGCTTTAGTAGTCAAAAGACTTTATTTACCCCATATCCTTTGCCTGTGGGGTTTACAGTGAAGTCACGGTGTGGATGGAGACAGATTATTCTGCAGTCCCTTCAGAGTTCAGACTACCATCTTGCCTTGGGCCCCCATAGGTTGGTCCCATGTTCTGAATTTTAAGGCTGAAGGATTAAGCTAATGTATGTTTCTCTATGTTGTAGTGAGCTAGGTTACAGAATGCAATGACTTCAGGGAGAGATGACATAACTGAAGTACAAATAAATCTTTCTTTCAACAATAAAGTTTATTTTGAAACAAGTTGGCTGTCAAAAACATAATATACACATCAACTTTTCTAAAGGTTCTTGTAATGAATTTCATATATATTTGCCAGAAGCAGTGACCTTGGCAGGAAGTGCTGGGTACAGGGTGGCTGAGGGCACAATCAGTCAGCAATTGATTTCATATTTCCAAATAAACAATAAATAGCAAGTAGTGGAACAACCTGTCTTCCCATCCACCACAAGTCTGTCTCATGTTGCATTTGGTAGTTTTATAATCACCCATTTATTTCTTACTATGCCACTAATACTTTTTCTGCCTGTCTTTGTTTTCCTTGTACTACATCTCCTTAAATCTACATCTTCTCTCTAATTCCACAAGCTTCTTGCTTTTGTGTTTGTTGATGAACCATTATTTGGGAGTGTGGACCTTGACAGGCAGTCTGCACACCTTCTCTTAAGACTTAGATCATCCATTCCAGTGATTGAATTTAAAAAAAATGTAGTAGTTCAAACCCTCCATCTCACAAGGTAGGAATGCAAAGTATTTTGATAAAGATAACAATGCCAGTGTATTTTTGAATACCACACTTTAGGGTAAGCATAATCTGGTCCTAGAGTGCAATGGTAAGGTCAGCCCCCTTCTTAGGGACTCATGCTCAAGACTGGTCCCTACCAGGATACAGGAGTGATGTGAGATACTACTAAGACGGAGAAAGAGGTTTGAGGGTATGTTGTAATCAAAGCAAGTTAAGTAATTATTTATAATTTAGTGAGCTGAATTGTTACAGAGAGCCATTTCTCTGCGAAATATCACCTTGTTTGAGTTTCCATCCAGAGAAAGAAAGGACTTATACCAAAGAGTCAGTGGTAATCCTCACACAAATGGTGCAGCATTTTCCTATATGTTTACCCCATCGCTGCTCATGGATTGGAGGAATTTAGTTAGCCACTGTACGGTCAAAAGGAGAAGCTCACTGCCATATAATTTAATAGAAAGCTTTTCTATGATTTTCCACAGAATAAGGAGAGAGAGAAGAGAACCATACATGAGAGATGCTACTCATGATGCTAAATGAACTTCTGGAAGGTTCTCACATGCCATGCTCATAGGCATGGTCTAAAAACGTGAATAAAACAGAATAGACTAGGAAGACAGGAGTATAGGCATTTCTCTGATTTGCAGCTCAAGGCTGTGCTACAGTCTAGGGACAAATAAACAAGATATTATGCTAGGCTGCCTCTGGTTGCTGCACCTCAATAGGTTTCCACAATTGTGTTTACAACTGTCTGCAATTATCTATCTTGCAATTAATTGCTTGGATGTTGCTGTTTGAAATGTCAACATGATGCTGCTTTTAAGCCTGCAAACCTAAGATGCAATTCTGTCTGCATGCTTTATAGGTAAAGCTACGATTTTGTCATGGGTATTTTTATTCAAAGTCATGGACAGGGTGTGGAAAATAAACAAGAAAATCATGGAAATGTACACACAGTAATGCAGTTTTCACTAAATCAAGACAGAACTTTTAAATTGCCTATTTAAACCTTATATAATGTTGGCTACTGACAAGATTAATTGTTAGAGCGTAAAATGGTCATTTACTGACAGCTTTACACAATTCTGAAACAGCATGTTGTACATTGCCAAGTTGTCATCTTTGATTGAGCGTCTGTCATCTCACAAAGTATCTTTGTAAGACAAAAATGATCACTCGCAGTCCACAGTTATCAGGCACCTCAGAGCTGTTATGGACAGACTTGGAAAGCGATCTTTTAAGTTGCACCAAAATTCCAGAACGTCAAGGCAGTTCATTTCAGAAACTGCACTGCCATAGCTACAAAATTCAGATTTTGCCGATGCATTGTCTTCAAACATGGATAGAGACTCAAATACATTTAGTGATGCAAGGTCAAGAAGTTTGGACAGATTGGGATCAAATACACAGCAGACTTTAAAAAAAGAGCAGCAGCAGGTTGACAAAATGGTTCAGAACCAGTTATGTAGGCTTCGATGTTATCACTGTTATCACTAATAGGTGGTCAGTTGTGCCACTGAAGGACTTTGCCCAATTAGCAAGATCGGCCAAGCCATTTGCCACCTTATGTGAACTGATTTCTGGTTTTTCATAAGCTGTGAGAGTTGCCATTATTCTTGGTGCAAAAACTTCAATTGCTGCAATATCTGCTTCTATTTCCGTGGATTTACTTAAAGTGACCACATCTGCAACTGATGAACTACAGCGTCACTCCCACTCCTCCTAAAAAAATACACATAATCCTGCAGGTATGAAAATGGACAGCTTCAACCAGATGTTCCACCATGTGATTACTGGGGTGGGTGGAATTAAAGGAACTTTCCCTTTTTCCCGCCATGATTGACAGAACCGTGCTTTGTGGGCAGGGTAGGCAGTGAATGCACATTTTATGGCAATGAGAAGTTCAGTTACTTTTATAAATGTTTTTCTCCTGGTATCGCCCATTAAGTTGAGAAGATGCGCAGTGTATGTTACATGCACTGCATTCAGAAAAGTGCTTTGAGGCTTTGTTCCCAGGTTTTGTTCATATATCCAGCATTGTCAGTGACAAAAGCAGTGACTTTATCAAAAGGAATTCCATATTTATGAACTGTTTCCACCACTGCATAATGCACAATTTTAAAGTTAACAGTCTCCAAACACACACACACACACACACAATTAGCAAAGACTTCAGTTCCAAACTACCTTCCCTTTATCAGCTTGAAACGTCTGTAAAAGACAAATAGGGCACTGCCAGGATATTCACTATGTAGTGTCTTTCAGCATCATCTGCTACGAGACAAATTCCAAAACATTGATTCAGCAGTTCTTTCAGGTCACTTGCATGTCTTTCAGAAAATTTTGGTAAGTATGTTCTTCGTAGATGATCCAATGTAGATATAACACCAATGTTTTTCAGGGAGCTTTCCAGATAGCTTTTCATAACAGGGTTGTCTAGAACATGTAGTGGAATGTTAGCAGTACAGAAAGCCTCTGTAAGTCAGTAAACTTCTGTCCTATGATGCATCTGTTCTTCGGTCTACAGTAAATAGCTCACTCATCATTTTTTGTAGTTTAGCTTTCTCACCCAGACTTGATCTAAGGCCTTGTGCCTTATGTTTACGCAAAACACTTTCTATATGTTTGTCACAGCTTCCTTTTCACTTGTAATCTACAGGAACATTACATGCTATACAAAACATCAACATACCACTTTCATGAAATGTTCCCTTTGGAAATTTACTACTTCTCTGCTTAGCAGTGGTTTTTGCCACTTTGCTCCTCAGTGTTCTTGGTGTCACCATTTTTTTCTCTTGTAGAATAAAATCAAAACAGTAGGCCTTGAACGGGACACACCATTCTAGCCAGCCTGGTGGGAAACGTTGTAAAACATAACCTTATCTCTCTTGGCTGCAGCCGCCCCAGCCCAACTGTCTGTAACCTTATCGTGCAGCTGCAGCCTCCCCCCCAGCCCCAGGGTCAGGAATTCCGTCAGGCCATCATAAAATGAAGATGCCTCCAGACTTGCCAGCCCAGGAGAGCCCCCCTTAATTTATGACCTGACATGTCGTAAGCAATTTGGCACACCCTGAAGAGTCCACTATACGATCCTGCCTGTAATATGTAACTCTGACAAACCTATATAAACCTCTCTGTAACTTGAAACCGGCGGAGTGCCAGTGACCAGCACAGAGTGCTGCCTGGGCTCCCCCATGGCTATGGTCTGTCTGTATGTGTGTCTGTCATATTAAAGTTCTACTCGATCTTCACCTAAATTGGAGTGGCTGCATGATTCCTTCCACGACACTCTCAACCAACTAAACCTTACGCACGTGCTCCTCATGCTTCACTGTTCAATTACAAAAAAATCTTAGCTAAGCAACAACCAGGACCTAAACTGGCTTGGGCCCAAGACAGAAATCAAGGCATGGGCCCCGACACTGCCTCCTGTCACAAGAGGCTGAAGTGGAAGCCAGAAGCCCAGTGGCCACAGGCTGACTATCCAAGCCCTGCCTTCTAGAGCTAACAGCCCCTGAGGGCCTGACTGCCCCGCCCCCACTGCCAGGTGTGGACTGCTGTCTGGGGCTGAACGCCTGAGTTCCTGCTGCGGGGGGCTGACTTCTCTCAGGTCCCTGGGACTGCTGTTGCCTAGGCTCCAGCCAGGGGCTGTCTACTTGCCAGCTGCTGTGCAGGGTCCTGCCCGGGGCAGGTCAGCCCACCAAATGCTGGGCAGGCTCTGGGGGTGGAGGGAATGAGTCCTCTCAGGACCCCAGGGACTGCTGCTCCAGCGGGGCTGTCTGTCGACCGGCTGATCAGCAGAGGGTCCAGTGTCAGCAACCTGTTGATCAGCTGCAGCCCTGTGGACCATTGCTTCTGCGACAGCTGCACCTACAGTCAGCCCCTGAGCTGAAAGCTGCTCCAGTCCTTCCATGCTGGAAGAAGTCCTGAAGGTCCCGGAAAGTGACGTTATTCGTGACTTCCGTGACCAACTCGTAGTCTTATTTATAGGTACCTATGACTAGCAGATACATGCTGATGAAATTGCTTTGGTCACAGTGACAATGGTTTATTTTCTAGGGTTAAAATGCCCCTTTGGTTTTCAGTAACTTTTTTACATTGCAGACGGTGTGCTCATTTTTACATCCATTCTCCACCCCTACTTTGTCTGCCATTTTGCATCAGTCCTGACTGGTAATGGCAGTCCATGATTCAAATGGGGTGACTGGAACAAGGTAGATTGGAACAGGACCATTACTTAGAGACTGACACTGGGCAGGTTGTGGTGTTCTTGTTGGTGCATAAGTTGTGGGAATGGCAGAGGGCAATAGTGGGTGCTGCAGTACTGCCAGTCCTAAGCATTCCCAAACTATGAGTCGGGCGCCCAAAAGGGTGAGACTGGCTTAAAAATCATGAGATTTTTTAAAAAACCAATTACATGTTCTTCTCAGCCCTCTCACCTCTGAGTGAGGAAACTACTATTTTTGGCCAAAAATGCCAATTTGTTGAGACAAACATTTTGCAGAAATGTACCAGTTTCAATGAAACATTCATTGGGAAGGTTTCTCAGGTCCAGGATGGAGCCTCTGGTAAGTTTGAGAGAAACCCTCATCCCAGAATCATAGAAGATTAGGGTTGGAAGAGACCTCAGGAGGTTATTTAGTCCAACCCATTGCTCAAAGCAGGACTAACTCCAACTAAATCAACGCCAGGGCTTTGTCAAGCTGGGGCTTAAAAACCTCTAAGAATGAAGATTCTACCACCTCCCTAGTTTAACCCATTCCAGTGCTTCACCACCCTCCTAGTGAAAATCTTTTTCCTAATATCCAACCTAGACTTCCCCCACTACAATTTGAGACCATTGCTCCTTATTCTGTCATTTGCCACCACTGAAAACAGCCTAGCTCCATCCTCCATGGAACCCCCCTTCAGGTAGTTGAAGGCCGCTATCAAATCCCCCACTTTTCTCTTCTGCAGATTAAAAAAGACCAGTTCCTTCAACTTCTCCTTGTAAGTCATGTGCTTCAGCTTTCTAGTCATTTTCGTTGTCTCTGCTGGACTCTTCAATTTGTCCACATCCTTCCTGTAGTGGGGACCCAAAACTGGACACGGTACTGCAGATGTGGCCTCACCAGTGCCAAATAGAGGGAAATAACCACTTCGCTTGATCTGCTAGCAATGCTCCTACTAATGCAGCCAAATATGCCATTAGTCTTCTTGGCAACAAGGACACACTGCTGACTCATATTCAGCTCCTTGTCCATTGTAACCCCAAGGTCCTTTTCTGCAGAACTGCTGCTTAGCCGGTTGTTCCCGAGTCTGTAGCAGTGCATGGGATTCTTCTGTCCTAAGTGCAGGATTCTGCACTCATCCTTGTTGATCCTCATCAGATTTCTTTTGACCGAATCCTCCAATTTGTCTAGGTCACTCTGTATCCTATTCCTACCCTCCAGCGTATCTATCACTCCCCCTCAGTTGAGTGTCATCCACGAACTTGTTGAGGATGAAATCCACCCCATCATCCAGATCTTTAATGGAGATATTGAATAAAACCGATCGCAGGACCACAACCCCTGGTGCACTCCACTTGATACAGGCTGCCAACTAGACATTGAGCCATTGATCTCTACCTGTTGAGCCTGATGATCTAGCCAGCTTTCTATAGCCGGCCTTATAGTTCCTTCATCCCACCCATATTTCTGTAACTTGCTGGCAAGAATACTGTGGGAGACTGTATCAAAAGCTTTGCTAAAGTCAAGGTATATCACATCCACCACTTTCCCCGCAGCCACAGATTATTCTCACATTATTAACTAGCAAGTCTGTATATACATTATATATTATCCTGATTTAAGAAAACTTGCTTGAAGTTGATCTGACAATGTGTGAAGAATACTTACACTGAGAATTGCCAGGAGGTCTGGTATTACTAACACTACTCTCAAAGGAAGAGTGGAAGTTATGTATCGTTTCCTGTAAAATCTGCCTCTCTCGTCCCTGTAAAAGACACAGATTTAAACAAAAAAGACATTTTTAAGTGCCTTCAATTATGTATTTATTAGGGTTAAACACAAATACAAAAATCTGTCTCTCTATCCTGGAAAATAATCATTATATTCAAGGTGCAATTAATTGAACATAATAAAAACTAATTCCCTGCAAATGCAAAGCAATGAACAGTTATGTTTTTATTTAATTTACCTAATTTTAGAAAATACAGAATTTAGTTTTCTTGAATTTAAAACAAAAAATCAATTCTGTTTTCTAACTTTGCCTCCACAGTGTCCTGCTGTAGGCATAGTATGCCAAGTCTCATGGCCGTGGAACCTACTGGGAGTAGCTGGTAGTACAAACTTGTTCTTCTAACCCTATATTCCATGGATGCAAAGTATAAACAATACATTTCCTCTCAAGGTCCTTCATTTCCATTATCTCTACCAGCTGTAATAAATCCTCTTCCTTTCCATCAGTATAGGTGGGCAATTTGTCAGATTTAATATTTTCATAACTTTTGGTAGGATTTTTTAAACAGTTTCCACCATTTTTCATCAAGTTTCTCCCTGGTTTATGCTGTCTCAACTTTAACCAGAAATGGCAAATCTATTCAAAACCTTGGCTTTTAAGAAAACTTGCTTTTATTCCCCTAGACTGTTTGTTTCTAACAGGTAAATATATCTGCTGTGTGTAGTGAAGGACATTCAGACAAAGTTGTGAGGTCTATGTGTGCATTTCAAATAGGGCTCAAACAGACAAATAGATTTGACTTCACAATTTGCTCTTAAAAGAGATTCTAGAAATTCATGAATTGGAGAGACCTTCCTGAAACTTAATGGATTTACTTGTAAATTTTCAGAAAATCCATTCTGTGCTCAAAAAGTAAATGTAACTTTAGGGAGGACATTTTGTATTCTTAATATGTAACAATGAGGTTTTATCAGTACATTATGGGCAAAACATAACTCAACCTTAACTATGGAAACTAGTAAGAGCTGATGAAAAGATCTGAACAAAGAAAGCCATTTACAGTGCATTGCAACAAATATTATTAGTCATTAAAAACCTATATATTAGGCTAAATATTCTGGAGTACCATCTACTGGCACATTAAGTATTTATATATGGATAGTTACAGCTAAAGCACTCCTGTAACAGAACCACAAAAGGTGCTTTCAAAATATGAAATGATTCAAAGTCTTAGTTTCCTATATGCCTGGACTGGTATAAAAGACCAAAGAGAGAATGGAACTTGGAATTCAAAGACTTTAGAAGAACCATAAGAGCTAGTTGCAGGAATGCACCAGCTCACAGTCTGTGACAAAAGAAATCCATTGTAGGGTATTCTCCTTTTTCTGCCTTTCTCCTTATTTCAATCTAACTGTAAATACAAAATGAGAAAACAACAAAACTGAGCAAAATACTATATGAGTCCAGTTGCAAGGAGACCAAGAAAAAGGTATAGCTTTATTCTAGAGAAGGATAAATGATAGATTTTTTGACATCATGAAGGCTGAACACCAAATAGCTGTAATACGACCAATACTTAAGTCATCACTAACTTCTTTTTATTATTATGAATGAAGGAATAAAACAAAGTGAATAACTCTCCAACTACTGAACAAGGAAGGAGTTAGTGGAGGAGGCCAGAAAATATCAAAGAAATATAATATTGTTTATCACTAATAATTTACATGAAATACCTTATATATAAAAATATGTTTTTTCAACATCTGAAATACAAGCAAATCTGAAAAACTAGTTTATGAGTTTTCTTATTTCAAACCATACCTTTCCAGCATTCAGTTCAGAAATAGCTGCCAGAATTTGCTGCCTTGATCCATCAGTTTTAATACCCAGCTCTTTCAAATCACCATCCGTGAGTGTGAGGAAGGCTTCCATATCCACCTTTGGAAAAAAATACATTATATAAACTTATTTTATATGACTTATTTATATATTTACTAGAAGCAGAAAACCTATGCTGTTAAATGGGTGTGGCAGCTGGGCCAAGAAATCAATCATCTGTGAACTCTCTATACAACCAATGAAATTGTTGCATTTAAATTAGCTGTAGAGTAAGGACAGTGATTGGTTGAGTTACTTCTAATATCACAATGCTCTATGACTTTTGGCCTGGATACATGCCTTACTATCACACGTGTATAATTCATAAAGTCAGAATGGCTGAGAACTTAAAAATTAGCTGGCAACAAACTGCACATCCCAGCAGCGTTTGAACCTGGTGATATTCTGAACAAAAAGAGCTCTCTTGATTCGACAGACAGTCTGGACTGCCAAGTGATACACAGACAGGTTCATAGATTCTAAGGCCAGAAGGGACCATTGTGTTAATCTAGTCTGATGTCCTGTAGAATACAAGTCATGGAACTTCACCATAATAGCTTCTACAGCACATCTTTTAGGCAAACATCCAATCTTGATTTAAAAATTGTCACCAATGGAGAATCCATTACAAGCCCTGGTAGATTATTCCAATAATAAATTACTCTCACCATTAAAAAATTACACATTATTTCCAGCTTGAGTGTGTCTAGCTTCATCTTCCAGCCATTGGATCATGTTATACCTTTCTCAGATAGATTGAAGAGTCCATTATTAAATATTTTTTCCCCAGGTAAATATATATATTGTAATCAAGTCACCTCTTAACTTTGTCTTTGCTCAACTAAATAGATAAGAGCTTTTTGGGTCTATACACAATTCTTTTACAGAAAAAATATTTTAGTAATATTTTGTAGCCTTTTAATTGGTACTATTTCTTGCAGCCTTCTACTCGTAAAGGCAGGTGTCTTGGTAATCATGTATCCAGCAGTGTAGGATTCATAAGGAAGGAAACATTAAGAGTAATAAATGCTAAATACTCCCTAAAGAGAGGTAAAGTAGAAAAGCTATACATAAAGCCACCATGGCTTTAATGTCCATTATATTGCTCCTCCCAAGGCTAGAAGCAAGTGCTATGTGTCCCAGTGGCAAGCTGAAAAGTGCTCCTACTCAGTGGTACATAATTCTCATTTTTTTAGTCCTGCCTGTTTGTGAAATATGTCTAGAAAAGCTGCTTCTGGCCAAAGACTAAATATTACCCATCCTAGTATTGGGGGTGGGGTAATTTTGGGGACAATTACATATTTTGAGACATGGGGAGGAGGAAATATTTCTCTTGGAGAAGGCTTAAGAAAAAGGGAAACTCTTTAAAGCTGCTGAGGACGATGGGACGCCAGAAAAAGCTTCAGGGAAATGGAATATAGTTAGGTGATGCATTAATAAGCATTTGACAAAATAAGTGTTTTCCATTTTTCACATCAATATGACCTCCACATATATAGCATATACATATTTTATAATTAATATTCTTTCCTCTTTGAATTTTTGAAACGCTGGTGATGTTTTTTTCCATATTTTTTCACTTTATTCTCAGATTTGAAGAGCACAGCTTTCCTTTCAGTTAAATAATTGGATAAAACAAACAAAATAATTTCCCTACAAGAAAAAACAGGTTTAAATTATAGAAAAATATGTTTCACAAAACCCAAGATGGCACATGGTTCTCCGATCCCTATTTCTTTTCCTTATTTAAAATCTGACAGCAGAGTATAATGCTAAAAAAAAAAAAAATCACTTACAATTTTGGGCACTGACCCTGAAACTACATGATTGCCTTTACGCACATGAATAGTCCCATTCTGGGCACCTGTTCATGTGTGCAAACTTAAATGCATGTGTTTAAGTGTTTATAGAATTGCAGCCTTGAAGAAAAGTGTAAGGGGGCCTTTCTGCCATTATACACAGTGTGTTTCTGCACTTCTAAAAATAACTTTTTAAGTTGTGCATAGATCAACACCCATACCTACTACAATAAACCTTTGTTTGTAGTTGCGTTGTAGCTGTGCTGGTCCCAGGATATTAGAGAGAGAGGGTGGATGAGATAATACCTTTTATTCGACCAACTTCTGGTGGTAAAAGAGGCAAGCTTTTGAGCTTACACAGAACTCATCCTCAGATCTGGGCTAAACAAACATAAGCTTTTCAAACTGTCATGAACAGAATGGTTTTGGAGACTCAATTTTCAGAAGCTGGGAGCTCAGCATTCTCTGCAAATAAGGCCCATGTAAGGGTCTCAGTTTGGTGTCCAGAAATTGTGGCACCCAAAATATTGAGTTACTACTGAAAACCCAAGTCATACAAAGTTTAAAATCAGAAAGGATCACTATGATCACTTAGTCTGATGTCTTATATAACACATAACATAGAATTTCACCCAGTGATTCTTACAGTGCAAGTAATTATCTTCCCTATTGTACAGGTGAACACTATTCAAGCCAAATATTTTGTGGCTAAGCTGAACAACCTTATGAATATCCCTGGACACTCTGTGGCATAATGGGGCCAAATTCTTCTATGTGCACCCATACATTCTGTGGCAATGCTCATTTATTTTATGTCCATGAAATACTCTTCATTCTCATCCTCCATCCCTGCACAAACAAGCACACAATTTTGGCTCAGAGTGGAAAATACTCATTGATGAAAACATTTTTTGACAATTATTTTTAACGATGGTTTTCTCATTGCATTCTCCTGCCAGTCCAGTTCCAAGGGCCTTAGCTGCCATCATGCTGTCTGCATGGTCCAATTCAAACCTTCCCCTCATTTATCCAGGAAAAGGAGATAGTAGCCAGCATCAGTGGTTCCTCTCCTTGGCCTCCCCTAAGGACTGGTCTCCAAGAAGGTCACATACCAACCCTACACTACAGGCTCCTCCTCACTCTTTGGCTGTAAACTGGATACCAGCTTTGGCTCCATGCAGCAGTGTAGAGAAATATGGAGTATAATCCAATTAATGCTAGTGTACAGAAAGATATACAGGAAGAGACAGTTTCTGGCACGTGCCAACAGGGCAGAGAGACTAAAAAAACCCCAAATGTTTGATGTCTCGTTTGTGACACAATGGCAGATTCAGTAGCAAAAATGTTGAATTGTATGCCAATCTGGAAAAATGTCAAATTTCACAGCCACAGAATGACAGGGTACAAGAAGATCTGTCTGAGATGAAGGGAGTAGCTCACATCTCTGAGATTGCACTTTTCATGCTGTCTTCCTGATTATGCAGACATCACTGTATCTGTTAATATTTGGTTCATGTTTTCCAGGTTACCGCCACAACCAGAAATTTTTTTTTAAATGAAAATTGAGATTTTGGGTAATAATTCTGCAACAAGGAGTAAATTGTGCTGCAAATTGCACCGCTGCAGTAAACACAGTGCCCTGATTTTACTTGGATAATATAATACAGGTTTAAAATTAATAAAGAGATTATAACTGCTAAAATACTGAAATAAAATATAGAAACACTTAAAACTTAAAAAACAAAAACAAAAAAGCCTTACCTCCTGTTCTTCAAAAATAGGCTGATATTTCTCAAGTGACAATTTTTTAAGGATACCAGTCAGCTCATCTTTAATAACAGAAAAGAAAAAGAAACATTATTTAAAACAATTTAATTTTGGTAATCTGTGGGAAAAATATATAGAACTGTAAGCTATGAAGATATACAGGTAATTAAAACAAACATTCCAGGAACCCACTCATAAAAATGCAAAACAGGACTGTATTCATATACATTTACTGTAGGTGAAAATGTCTCTCATCCACATGGCCTAGTAAACACAACTCTCTACTTGTTAGACATCTAGTCTTACCTTTAACTATGTTTTACATGCAATTATCTTATGATGGAAATTGGAAGTAAGTCCTCAGACTTGGATGACTAGGATTTCTTGTCTCTTCTACCAACTAAGGTTCCAATAACCTTTATGGAAATTCAGTTATGTTAGTTATTTTTACCATCATTCATCTCCCTTCCAGGCCGGTCACAAAACATGGAGGAATGGGTCATTCAAACCTCAAAATACAGAAAGCTTATACTAGGGATGGAGGTGGAGGGATAAAGGGGAAACAAAAACAGGCCTTAATGGTTATGATACCCTATATCCATCCTGCTTTTCTTCTTCCTCTCACCCTGTGATGTCACTTTTAATGCTATATTTATTTCTGAGTTCAACATATTGAAAACTATCCCTTAGAATGGTCTCTTTTTTTAAGGGATTCTGCAGGAGGTAGCAATCTAGTCACCATGAATTAATAATGGTTCAGAAGGCTGGTTTCTACAAAGAGTGATACCGGGTTATGATATTAGACTGGGGTGTGATCTGTGATATTTATTTTTAACTGTAAGGGAGAATGTGAAAAAAATTGTATTGACCACTGTGTATATTTTGTGAGGCAGGAGAAATAATCTTTATATTTCATTTTTTACATGAGACTATGTAAATGAGTGGGCTTAGTTTAAATGGTGGTCTTTGGGAAATCTGCAATGCACTCTATCAAGCTTTGACTCTATAGTGCAATTGAAGCTCCTGCCTACCACAACTTCTCCTCCTCTAAACATATCTAGGATCTTAAAGCAGGTGTTGAATGTTGACTGCCCTTGACCCAGAAGCACAAATAGGCTCTAATGGAAGCATTTTTTTCTACTAAGATTCTTTTCAGAAAATAGATGGTTGCCCCTGTGCTAAGTGGTAGCAAACTTTGAGGCCTGGCAATTGGTTTCCCTTTGGAGGAGAAATCCAGGATGCCAAATCAGGATATTTGCTTAATTTAAAGTTCTTTATTTATACTCTATCACCTGCTCTTGAACAGCTGTGGGTCACAAACACCATACGTGCAATTCCCTCTTTCAGGAACCTCAGCCCTAATTCTATTCCCAGGGAGCCACTCTACTCCAAGAAATTCTCTCTAGTTAGAGGGATTAGGGAGAAAGCGAACACACTTGTTTGAAACAACATCCACCAAAGAATCTCCATCACAAAACTAAAAGTAATACAGTATTTATTCAAAGACTGTGCACTATTCACATATTAAGAAAAAGAATGTGTAAGGATAAATATTAACAGCACTACCCAGTAATTCCAAACAGAATATCATCTACCTTCCATGTCTTGAAGTTTGATTTCATGAGAGGAAAAAATAGCAACATTTTTATAGCTACTGATACAAACTATGTATAACAAAACCAAACAGCCTCTAAAAGAATCCCCTTATCCCAATTTAAAGTGCATCATTTGCATAAGGGTAATATGGGGTTGCATTTGCTTAATTTCAGTTATGGCTTTTCACTGGTTTACAACATTATTAAGATTGTTACCATTAATTTTAATACACAATCAAATTATGCATTCCAGTGAATGATGATACATTGCTAGTAATTTAATCTACCACTAAGCCTATAAACAACTCTATAACTGTTCAAAATACATTGCAAGAAGGAGCATTTCCCATGTAACAATCATTTCAAAGACAATGATTCCTAGTAAAAAAAAAATCTATGTAATAGTCACATATCAGAGGCATTTTATTATTATTATTGTTTTATTGTTGAGTTCTACTGAATATGAGCAATCTTAGCATGTCCACTTAGGGTTGGGTAAATAACAGATTTTTTGGTTTGACCAGAAAACCAAAAAAATCAGAACAGTGATATAATCCCAACTACACATGCAAATGATGGTTCTAAATTAGCTGTTATCACTCAAGAGAGAGATCTTGGAGTCACCGTGGAGAGCTCTATGAAAACTTCACCTTAATGTGTAGCAGCAGGAAAAAAGGCTAAGAGAATGCTAGGAACTATTAGGAAAGCGATAGAAAACAAGACAAAAATATCGTTATGCCACTATATAAATTCATGCCAACACCACTTTTGGTGGTGTTCTGGTTGCCCCATCTCAAAAAGTAAATAGTGGGACTTGAAAAAGTTCAGAGTAGGGCAACAAAGATGATAAAGGGCATGGAATGACTTCCATACAAGAAGAGACTAAAAAGATTGGAGCTGTTCAGCTTAGAAAAGAGATGACTAAGGGGGGATATGATAGAAGTCTATAATATCATGAATGATATGGAAAAAGTGAATAAATGAGTATTGTGTACTCTTTCAACAAAATACAAAAATCAGGTGCCACCCAATGAAATGAACAGGCAGCATGTTTTATACAAACAAGAGGAAGTACTTTTTCACAAAACACGCAATTAACCTGTGGAACTCATTGACATGAGATGTGATGACCAAAAGCATAACTGGGTTCAAAAAAGAACTTGATACGTTCAGGGAAAATAGGTCCATCAATGGCTATTATCCAAGACGGTCAGGGATACCACCCCATGATTGGACAACCCTAAACCTCTGACTACCCAAGGCTGGGGAGGAAGATGGGTTGGACCATTCTGATTGTCCGATTCTGTACACTCCCCTGAAGCTCTGGTACTGACCACTGTCAGAAGCAGGATAGTGGCCTAGATGGACCATTGGTCTTACCCAGAATGGCAGCTTTTATGCTCTTAAATATTCAGAATTGTTCCAAAAAAGTTTGGAATTTGTCAGCAAATCAGAAAAGATCTGGTCAGTTTCAGAAAACTGTGAATGTGTGTGTCTATCCATCCACAATAACCGTTAGCCCCATGGTTATGGTATTTGCCTGGGATATGGGAGACCCATGTTTGAACCTCCACTCCGCAGAAGGGATTTAAACTCTGATCCCCCCTCCTTCTAGATGGGTGATCTAACCACCAGAGTGGATTGCTCTCAGGGTTTGTCTTCACTACGCAGCTCTGTCGATGTAAGGTATGAGAGTTACATTATGAAAGTAACATAACAGAGGTCAAATGTACCTTACATCAACTAGCTACCCTGTCTTCACTGTGTGATGTCAACAGGAGACGCTCCTGTCAACGCTTCTCATTCCAGTGGTGTACCAAAGTCGACAGGAGAGTGCTCTCCTATTGACTGAACATGTCTTCACCAGGCCCGCTCAATAGATGCTGAAGCACCAATTTACGCCACAGTGAAGACAAGCCCACAGTCTTTCCTGCTGAAGCTTTTCCACTTTGTATAAACACACAATTATTCACTGGGTCAAAGACAGAGAGACAGAGAATGAATGGCTCTATAGCTCAGTGATTTAGGCAATCTCCTGGGAGGTGCAGGACATGTGATTCAAATCTGCTCTCTGCCTCTCTCAGATGAGTGATTTGACTCCACATCTCCTACCTCCCAGGTCAGTGACTGACTCACCAGGCTACAGAGGATCCTCAAGCATCTTTCTTTCCTTATTTTATGTCTCAGTTTTAAAAGACAATGCAAGAAACAGCCTAACACAGAGTAGCCAAAAATACAGGAAGAAAAGAGAACATATATTACAACAGCCTCAGAAAAAATAAAAGATGTATATTTTATCTGGACAGGAGAAAAATAAATACATCTCTCTCATGGTGCTGCAAGTGAGACATGTTGTATACCTCCAACTGTATGAAATTTCCACACCAACAAAAATTTTCAAAACTGCAATAAACTGAGTGCATAAGGGTTTGTTCTTCTTAGAAAAACAGTATATATCTATTTTTGGAAAAATAAGTCATTAGTAACTCCAAACAACTGATCCTCAGTGAAATTGTTTTGGGCCACTTTGAAAATTAAAAAAAAAACAAGCTTCAAAGTCAAGATAAACATATATCTTATTCCTGTAACATGTGGCTTTGTTACCTAAAATGCTGCCATCTGTATACCAATATTATTCAGATCTGCTTTTAAATATTTCGGGCCAGATTTGCTACTCAAGTTCTGATCTCTTTGCAGTGCCTGAGCTGCTTTGTGCAATTCATGTAAATCACAGGTTTTACATGGTCCATTAGTCAAGGGCTGGCACAGATTAAGAATACAAAAGTTATAAATGGCTTCCTAATAGCCTTCCCCTTTCTCCTGCATCGTGAAGACCTTGGTACATGACAGAATCTGATTACTGAATCTCAGCCTGTGGGCTTAGGTTTCCCTTGCAAAATCTCAGGAAATAAAACTTGGAGGTCCTGATAGTTAAAAATCCTTTTGGAGCACACTTTGAAATTTTATCAGAATTAATTAAATAATTACGCTATATCAACAGAGTTCTACAAGTAGCCATCTCTCTTAATATTAGACTGGACATATTGTTCTAGATCTTTCTGTTGCTCTGTCTCCTCACTTGACCTATACTTTCTTTCTCCCATTTTACCAAAAAAGACAATTTAATTTGAGAAGCTAAAGTAAAAACAAGCAACCAAACTGAAAATTACAAAAATGTAAATGATGGAATTATACAATGAGAACAATATAACTGTAAAAATATTTCCCTTGGAAATCCCACAGACTTACTCTAAATAATGGCACCTGAAATCAACTCCCAAACATTTTTCTCTTTCTATTTTCTTCTCCCTTTTTTAATTTTCTTTTTCTTTCTCCCATTAATACGGTACATTAATACAGTACATTAAAAGGGAAGTTCAGAGTAATGACTATAAATGAGAAGCTAGAAACTGTAGACAATTGATAAAGGAAGCAAAGAAACAAAAGGAGATATCTATGGTCAGCAGAATTAAAGACAATAAGAAGGAGTTTTTAAAATATATTAGGAACAAAAAGAATCCTGACAATGGTATTGGTCCATTACTAGCTGGAAACAGTAGAATTATCATTAATAATGCAGGAAAGTCAGAAGTCTTCAGAAACTATTTCTGTTCAGTATTTGGGGAAAAATAGATGTCAGTCTCATCACATCATGATGATAACACTCTTTCCATTCCACTAATACCTCTGGAGAATGACATTTTAAATCTGCAGGTCCAGATAAAACTTGCATCCAAGAGTTTTAAAAGAGCTGGCTGAGGAACTCAATGTATTATTAACATTGATTTTCAATAAGCCTTGGAGCACTGGAGAAGTTCCTGAAGACTGAAAGAAAGCTCATTTGCCAATTTTTAAAAAGAGTAAATGGGATTCCCTGGGTAATTCTAGGCCTGTAAGCCTGACATCAATCCTGTGCAAGATAATGGAGCAACTGGTACAGGACACAATTAACAAAGAATTAAAGGAGGATAATGCAATTAATGTAAATCAACATGGCTTTATGGAAAATAGTTCCTGTCAAACTAATTTGATATCTTTTTTGTTTGATAAATGTAACAGTGTTGACAAAATATACTTAAACTTTTGTACATCTTTTGACTAGGTACCGAACAACATTTTGATTAAAAAAACTAGAATAATATAAAATTAATAAGGCACACATTAAATGGATTAAAAACTGGCTAACTGATAGCCCTCAAAATGTAGTAGTAAACCAAAAATCGTCATCAAGTGGGTTTTTTTCTAGTCAGGTCCTGCAGTAATGTGCTCTTGGCCCTACACTCTTTAGATTTTTATCAATGACCTGAAAGAATACATAAAATCATCACTAATAAAGTTTGCAGATGACACAACAATTGTGGGAGTGATAAATAATGAAGAAGTCAGGTCACTGATACACAGCAGTCTGGATCACTTGGTAAAGTGGGCACAAGGAAATAATATGCATTTTAATATGGCTAAATGTAAATGTATTCATATAAGAACAAAGATTGTAGGCCATAGGTAGAAAATAGGAGACTCTATACTGGGAAACAGTGACTCCGAAAGAGATATGGAATTCATAGTCAGCTGAACATGAGCTCCTAACACAACATTGTGTCAAAAGAGTTAATGAGATCTTGAGAAGCATAAATGGGACTCTCAAGCAGTAGTAGATAAATTATTTTACTTCTGTATTTGGCGCTGGCGCAACTGCTGCTGGAATACTGTGTCCAGTTTTGGTGCTCACAATTCAAGGAGGTTGATAAATTGCAGAAGGTTCAGAGAAGAGTCACAAAAATGATTAAAGGATTAGAAAACATGCTTTATAACTATATCCCAAAGAGCTCAATCTATTTAGTTTAACAAAGACAAGGATAAGGGGTGACTTGATTACAGTCTATAAGTTTCAACATGGGGAACAAATATTTAATAGTTGGTTCTTCAATTTAGCAGACAAAGGTATAACATGATCCAATGGTTGCAAGTTGAAGTTAGAGCAATTCAGACTAGAAATAAGGTGTAATTTTTTGACAGTGAAGGTAATTGGAATACTTTACTAAGGATCATGGTGGATTCTCCATCACTAACAATTTTTGAATGAAGACGATGTCTTTCTATGGTCTAGGAATTATTTGGGGGAAGTTCTATGGCCTGTGCTATAAAGGAGATCAGACTAGACCATCCCAATGATCCCTTCTGGCCTTAGCATCTATGCAAACCCCTCAGTTTTACAAAAACACAAAATAAAATAGAGGATATCTTGAGGAACTGATTCCTCCTTTAGCCCCTCTTGGGAGCATCCTTGTTTGCATGGAGGGGTGCTTCTCATCCCAGATTGTGGACAATTTAGGCAGCAGTCCTCATCTTAACGTTTCTACCTCAAATTAATTGACTGCCAATTACTTCGATACACTTCACATATTTAAAAAAACTGGTGAGAACACTCCCCGCACATCTGATCTAGGCTACAAATGTTGGTTCTTTACCTTAGGCTGATCCCCAGGGTAAAGTCTAATGTACACACCGTGAGATCTTTAAAAGCAAAGGATCAGATTGTGAACCCTTACTCACACTGGTCAGCAGTAAAATCGAAAGGTTTTGTTCTTACAGGAGAAGATAAGTTTAATTAGGAAACACCGTTTGTATCTTATATCCTCTTGTATCTTATAGCTTTTCCTCAGTTCCTTAGCTAGTTCTCTCGTTTCTCTGCACAACCTCAGTGTGATAGGTGACAAATCCTGAAATAACTGGATTTTGTGGCTTTCACAGAAAATATTTTGCTCTCTAGCCTTTCTTCATCAGGACATTTTTTTCATAACAATGTATAGTTCTATAAATTATGTTCCTGGAAAGAAAGGGGGTTCTGAGGGATCTATCGATTACTAATACTTCTACTGTGCTCAGATTTAAACCCTCCATAAATGACATTCTGCATGAGAGATTACCTTTCTCCAAGTTTTCACAAACTCCTTTTACTCTCACATTGTTTCTTCTTTCATGATTCTCTATATCAGAGGTTCTCAAACTATGGACAAGTTTTTGGTGGTCCACCAACTGGTTGCCTAAAAAGAAACCCACAAATCTTGTAAGCGCTATGCTCACTACAACTTCGTTACAAGAATATGTGCAAATCAACTGCGTAATTCTCTTTTATGTGAAATGAAGAAAAGCTTAAATATTGTAACAAGCCCTTTGAGCTTATTAATTTTGCTTACCATAGGGCCTCTGAGTGCACGTGCCCATTACTGCTAAGTAAAGCTCAGCGCTGCAGCTCTGGCACTGCCTAGGAGTCTCTGAACACTTATGCCACTGGAGGTGAGGACGCTCGCAGAGTCACAGTACTGCTGGTGCAGCCATAGGGCCTTAACCTTCAAGGGTAGGGCTGCTGGAACATATGTTACTGCAGCACAGAAGCATCAAGTCTGGGATTGTGATGCTGTTCCAAGATTTTGTATGGGGGGTGGGTCGGCCAGTTTGGATGCCAGATTTGAAGAGTTTCAGCTGGTTCTGTGGCCTTTGTGGATATGGTTAACCTGTCAGTCAGTTTTCAGAATGAGGTCTTTTCTCTTTAGGTATCTGAAACCTAAAATTCTTACAGTACTAAGTCATCCCCTTAAAATGGCATGAACTGAAGTCTGAAAGGATTTCCTCTAATGGTAGCTCTGGTATATGACAGCCAGTCTGCAGTAGAAGAACAGTTAGTGAGGCAAATTTTGCTCCCCTTTATGCTAATGTAAATTGTAAACAACTCCACTAAAGTCAACCACCAGTATAAAATTAGCATATGTGAAAGTAAAGTCGGAAATGACTTTTTCAAAATGAGTGACATGCATCAACCGAACAAATATAAAATAGTTGGGGATGTGTTATCTAAAATCCAATTTTAAAATATCAAAATCAACTATTTTCATTTTCAATAGCATAACAGGGTAATTTTTATTCTATAGTAACTTAGGTCCAAAATTTCAACTTAAAAAGTTGTAACTGAACTAAGAAAGTCCTAAACAGTTTAAACATTTCTTTAAAACACCTCACTCTCTCAGAGAAATAATAAATCAGTACATAAAAATAATGCACTACAGCAATTAAAGATTATCAGCACCTGCTGACATCATCAATCCAAACTATCATAACACAATGAAGTGTTTAATTTAATTTGTTACATAAAAAGAACCATATAAATTTCAGCTCCATTTGGAACATAATCAGAAGGGCACTTGCTGCTCTCAAATTACACTTTGCAAAGTGTAGAAAGTAGGACTCACAGTAGAGGAGATGGGGACAGAGCAGCTCTGGCACATGATCAACTCTGACCATCAGACACTGAAGAAACCCTTAAATGGGGATGGGTCTCAAAGGCTTTGAGGGCTGGAGCAGCTGAGAGTTAAGGAGCTGCCAATCTTAAACTGTTAGAATCAGAATATTTTCAAATTTCTTAAAAGGAAACCAGTCTCAGTTTTTCTGTTATACGCAAAACCAGTATCATCATGGCTTGTTTTCTTGAAGAACTGCAGGTAACTATAGTAATCCACTCACCTTCATCAGTAATAGTTCCGCTGCTGGAGCCACCATTACTCTTGGCTTGTCTGTGAGAGGAAGAGAGAGAGGACTCTGCATTGTGAACCTTAGGGGATGGGGATGGAGATGGAGATGGTGTGAGAGTTGGTGATGTGCTTTTAGATGTAGATGAGGTCCCAGATGGAGGTCTTTTGCTCATCTCCAGTTTCTGCTACAGTTAACAATACACACAGAAATGTTTTGTTAACTAAAACTACCATACAATTAATAATTATAATTAAGGCTCCAGTTCAGCAAAGCTTTAACTTTAAGCTTGTGCTTGTGTCCCATTAAAGTCAATAGAGCAACACTGATTCACACCAACTGAGAATCTCATCCCAAGAGGAAAGGATATTTATTAAGCACTTAGGACTGAAATAAAGCAAAATTCTCCACCCCAAACAAAAAGTGATATAAATGTTCGTTTCAATAACTGTTTATAAAGGATAACATTATCTTAACTATAGATACAAGTTTTTCATTCACAGATTTAACTAAAACACTACCGATTTAAAAACATAATTTAGGCCCTGATTCAACACCACACTTTATCTGATTGACCATCAATAGGACTTCAGCAAAAGCTTAAAAGTTAAAGATGTGTTTAAGTGCTTTGCTGAACTGCAGCCATGATGTGTGAAGGTTTTCACTGCATCCTTACTATTTATGACTACGTAGCATTAGGGCAAGTGACAAACTATTCTGTATATATTCGTTTCACATATATTTATTAAATATATGAAGGCATGGAAATGGAAAAATTGCATGGATGATGAAGGTGAGCACACACATTTCTGAACAGACCCTGCCAAACAGAGCTATTACACCTCATCTTATAAATAGGGCTCTACCAAATTCATGGCTGTGAAAAATGCATCGCGAACTGTGACATCTGGTCTCTCCTGTGAAATTTGTTTTTTGTGTGTACTTTTACCCTACACGATAGGGCTCCTAGATTGATAGCTGTCCTAAAGCCCCTTTATGCCAGTTAGACTGGTGCAAGGGGGCTGTAAGGCACACATGCAGATATAACACCCATGAACACTCCTAGTGCATGGGGCCATTATAACAGGTGGAATTGATTCTCCAATTGGTTCTCTAGGTCACCTCCACAGCAGACACGCATTCTGGAGGAGGAAGAGGAGGAAGGAATCAGGAGGGACCATGTTTGGGTTTTTTTTTTTACCCCAGCGATTCTATATCTTTGCAGAAGTTCATGAGTCATTGCTAGAGGGATGCAAGTTAGTGAAGCTCTTAGGCCACCCTAGTCTAAGACGGCCACCAGCAGATCTTGGAAATTATGCAGGGACAAATTTCTCCCTGGTGCTTTCAAGTTTTATTATTAATTAGTAATATTACTAATATTATTACCTCTTTAGTCTACCTGTCAAACATCCATGACTTAAAAAGCCTAACACAATATTTGCTTTTTTGCAGCAGCAGCTACACAGTGTAAGGTCATGTCTTATTTTTTGTCTCACATGAAATCCTCTTTCTAGCCTATTGCCTGTCATGGGAGGCTCTTTTTTCCTTCAAGTGCACTGTCTGCATTTATCTAAATTAATTACAATCTCAGTGATTTATGCCCAGTTCTCTAATCCTTAGTCCAGTAGATTATTCTTCAATTGCTTTGTTTTCTGCAAGGCTTTTCTAATCTCTTCTAGTTTGATACTGCCTGCAAATCTGATCAACATAAAATCACTACACTTCCTAGATTAGTCATTCTCAGGTTTGAGACTGTGACCCTCAAGATGAGCCATGAGTGGTTCTGTGGGGGATATAGGGGAATTTCATTTTTATAATATGTTAAACTATTGTCTAGAATGGTTACTTACCCTAAGTAGCTGTGGCTCTTCAAGATGTTGTAGAAGTGTGGATCCGACTGTAAGTGCACATGCCCCTAATGTGAGCAAGAGGGGAGTCTTTTGAAATTTAGTGTCTGCTGGGGCCACACATGCACCTGTCTCGCCTCGTTCTCCCATGTGAGGGCACATAGGGTGGACTGGCCGCAACCTTCCCTGAGTTTCCTTGCAATTGAAAGCCCATGTTTGCTGAGGGCTCCAAAAGGGGAGAAGGAGGGGAGTCGTGGATCCCACACTTCCAACATCTCTCAAAGAACTACAGTTACTATTGGGTAAAATACCATTCTTTATTATTCCAGTGTTGTCAGTGAGGATCACAATGTAGGTGACTGGCAAGTAGTATCCTCTTCAAATGGTGGGACTAAGGAGTTTCAGCTTTATTAGTCAAATAGTAACTTCACGCTGCTGCCCCAAACTTGGCAACTGACCCAGCATCTAAGTCCAATGCATAATGCTCAATAAGGTCAGCGAGTAACTCCACATCACTGCCTTGCAGATTTCTGATATCAATGCATTTCAGAAGCAGGTGGAGGATGTCTGTCCAGGGCACTCAACCAGCAACATACATGTCATCAAGTGCAATGACTTCAGGTGTGGATGGAATACCTGACAGTCCCAAACAGACCGGGAATTGGATTTGCAGTTGTATGGACAAATGCACCAGGTCTGGCAGGTAAAACTGCCTCGGCCAGTAGGAAGTTACAAGGATGACCGTGGCCTACTCTCGTTTGATCTTGGATGTCACCCTGGGAATAAGGGGATTAGGTAGGAAGGCATATAAAAAGCCTTGATTCCACTGCAGAAAGAAGGAATCTGGTGACAATCTTGGGCTCATTCCCCCACTGGAGCAAAAGTTCTTGGCACTGTTCTTGGTAGCAAATAGATCTACTGCCACAGAATTGTCCCATTGTTGGACAATGGACCTATGCAGCAACCACTCGTAACGGGTGACAGATTACAGATTACAGATTACCCATTCAAGAAGTCTGCAAGGTTGTGGTGGAGGTTAAAAGCCATTGGGGTTACTCCTCATTGGTGACATCATACACAGAGCTAGAGAGCTTCCAGGTAGAGGAGTGATAAGCAGGCAGCTCCTTGATTGTTTATGTAGTGCTTGGAGGAGGAATTTCCCATCAGGATTTCCATGGTGGAATTTTGGAGAATAGATAGCAAATATCGTTATTTGCATTATCTGCCATATAGTCAGTCTCATGGCCCTGAATGTGAGTACTTTAAGTTAAGTGCCATATCCACTGGGGACCAAGTGTGACATACTGTACCTCAAAAGTAGCACCCTTCATATATGGTTGTGATAATTCATACAAAGCATGTCATGTAAAATACCATATGAAAGGTCATAATCTGCTGAAACTCATTGTTCGGCCAAAATATGTATATCTTTAGTGTGTATGAAGTTATGAGGTTTTGCTATACGGTTGTTATTGAAATATGTTGAGAGTTCAGGAATCGCCCACACGTCACACTCCCTGTCAGTATCCGGCCCAAACCGGGGAAGCTAACTGTCCAAACAGCAGACCAAATCTGGTGATTAATCCTAGTCATGTGCCACCTGAGGCACGTTGCGCATATGTTAAGAAATTCTCCAGTGATAACAAAGGACATAATCCACACGCAGGTAGGCGCTAAACGACTATTGATCAGCATGGGATTTGTACACAAGAGATTTACAACTCAGTAAGAGACAGTTGCACAAGCCCCACATAATGGGGATTGCTCAACTCTGTGGCTCAGCAAGGCCCAATAGGACATGCCTAGGCCAATTTCTTTCCAGGGACATGGACTAAGAATATTAAATAAGGGACAGTGGCATCCTGAGACTATCTCATTCCTCTCCTGACCTATGCTAAAGACAACAAGAACACTGGGAAGACAGTTCCAGAGGGGTAGCCGTGTTAGTCTGTATACAGCAAAAACAACAAGAGTCCTGTAGCACCTTAAAGACTAACAAATTTCAGCAGGCATAAGCTTTTGAGGGCTGCAACCCACTTCGTCAGATGCATAAAATGAAAATCACAGATAGGAGGTATATATATATATATATATATATATACATCTAAGGGTAAGAAACATAACAATGGGGAAGGCAAGTGCTAACAAAGTCAATTCAGTTAGAGTAGATGAGGCCTATTCACAACCGTTGATTAAAAGGTGAGAATGTGTGAACAGTGACAATTACTTCTTGTAATGACATAACCATTCCAAGTCTCTGTTCAGACCAAGTCTGATTGTGACAAACTTGACCATTGTTGCAGCACACGAAAGCTTATGCCCACAGAAATTTGTTAGTCTTTAAGGTGCTACAGGACTCTCGTTGTTTTTACTGGGAAGACAAAGACGTCAAACTGAGGAGAATGGTCCCAAGCTGAGAAGGAAATTCAGTCTGTGTATTAGGAACTGTAACCTACCTGCAACATCCAGTAGGGTGAGAAAAACTGCTTGAGATTTAAATGCTGCTTAGCCTAGTAATGTTTAGGATTTAGACTGCATGTTTACTTTTTTATTTTCTTTGATAACCCTCTCTGATCTTTATGCCTACCACTTATAATCTTTCTGTAGTTAATAAACTTATTTTAATGTTTTATCCTTTCCAGTGAGTTTGTCTAACGTGCTTGGGAAATCTGCTCAGATTACAAAGGCCAGTGCATGTCCACTTTCTTCTGATGACGTGGCAAACTAATTAATAAGATTGCACTGTTCAAGAGAAGGCCTCAAACAGTGTAAGATGGTATGTTCCTGGGGTACAAGGCTGGGGGCATAGGAGATTTGATGGTATTTCCCTGTGTATGGTTCATGAGTGACTTGGGTAGCCTTCATGCAATTTAGCAGGGCATGTCTCTGCATGCTGCTGGCTGAGTGATAAAAACACCTGGAAGGGCTTGTTGCTTGTCACTGGCAAAGCATTGTGAAAGACAGCCCAGGCTGGAGAGTTAAGGGGGCACAGAGGTCTCACAGTTCCAGGTTATACCCTGGGGGTCCTGTCACACAAGGTTCCCTGCATTTGTAGATGATCCAAGTGGGCTCTCCAACCTATCACAGACAATTCTGTGATCAGGATCACCATGGGGGCTGGATTGATACCCGTATTCACATTTTTTTTGGCTAGTACCTAACTGAAATGTCATAGTCCAATCTCATGTTCTTGTTTATCTGGTGTCTTGCTGGAGCACAGACCGACCTAAGCCAGGGTTTCAGTTGCCACGTGTGAAGTCTAACAAGTGGTGTCAAGTAGGGGCACATATGCTCTAGGATGGAAGCCAAGGCGTGTGCATACATTGTAGTCTGATCTGGCTTTGTTCCATGTAGTTGCAAACTGTAGTGGAAGAATCTATCCTCCATGACATAAGCTCTTTCCAACCTGGAACTGATTATGGCCCCTGTGAACTCTATAATGATAGGGTAAGAGACAGTTTTTATATTTCATTAGGAGGCCTAGGCAGGCACTTAGGAAAAGGGCATGTTCTAGGTTTTACACACAGCCCCTCACACACACACACTACTCCTGCTGGAATTTGCACCTCAGCAGCCAATCATCCAAGTAAGGATAGAAATGGATTCCCCCTCTCCACAGCTGTGCCACCCACCAGGCACTTCATAAAAGACCCTCAGGGGAGGGGTCTGTGGAATCTGAATGGCAGTACTTTATAGTTATAATGATTGTACCCTTCTGTGACTCTGAGGTACATCCTGTGGGCTGGATGGGCATCTACCTGGACAGATGTCTTGTAAATCAAAAGTCATAAACCAGTCCCTAGCCTTAAGGTATGGAATGACGGACACTGTCACCGTCACCTTTTGCTGTCACTCCTGAGAGTAGGTCAATGTTCATTGTCTTTATTGGGGCTTATATTTATAGGGCTTGTGGTAGGGGCTGAGGTACAGATCCCAAGAGACCTTAGCTTGGCTCTTGAGCCCTTATGTGAATGGTGCGCTTCATCAGTGTGGCTGCTGAAGAGCTTCAGAGTTTGATCCACTCTATGCTCTATGGTGGATTGGACATCTTTGGAGATACCAGACCCTGTGGCCCATAGCATGGTTATGGCCATGACCACTGAACTAGCAGCAGCACTGGTTGCATTCATAGCCATTTGCAATGCTGTTCTAACGAACTTCTGGCCCTCCTTTATGATCTCCTTCAGTTTCTCCCTATACTCCTGCTGAACTTGGATAGAAAAGGAGTCACTCCCACCCATGTGAGAAAGCTATACTTTTCAAACAGGGCCTGACAGTTAACTATGTGAAGTTGTTATGAGGAGAAGGAGTATGCCTTGTGCCCAAGGAATTCCAGTTTCTTAGTGTCCTTGTCCATCAGGGTGCCCTTTGTAGATCTGGACTTTTCTTGCACTGCCCACACCATCATGGATCCTTGGTCTGGATGGGTATAGAAGTGTTCAAAACCCTGTTGAGGTATTTGATTTTTCCCCCACCTGTTTGGAAGTGGAAGAAAGTTTGCCAAAATCCCTCCACAAACTTGAGTATATCACTGTTGATGGAAAGGGCAATATTGGCCAAAGTAATGGTGTTCATTATGTAAAATAGCATGTGGGCCTTTTCCTGTATCACTATGCTTTCAATGCCCAGGGTCTCTGTGGTCAGGGAATCAAGGAATACCCTGAAATCATCAGCCATTGAAGTGTCACTGCCCTGTCTGACTACTTGGGTAAGGTTTGGTGTTCCTGTTGTCCCTCTGTTGTTGGTTAAGTTTGACCCCAGAGGCTGACATCTCATTCTGGGCTGAAAGTCCTCATTAACAATGCCACTAGTGAGTGAGAATGCCTCACTTTTTTGAAGTGTGGAAAGGAAGGACACGTGTGACAAAGGTCCTAGGACAAGGTGGGGCGGGGGTGGGGGGAGAGCTATTCCGCCCTCGTGGGTCTCGCGCTCTCCCGGCCTGGCCGGTGGTGCAGCTGGGGAAGGGTCAAGGGAGGGGCTGGGACCCACTCTGCCCCTGTGTACTGCTACCTTCCCCTTGGGGTGGTCCGTGGTCCGCTCCCTGCTTCCCCAGCCAGGTATTCTGCCCTTCGGGGCTGCGGTAGCAACCGTGGAAGCTGCAAGCCTCTGTAGGCTGCAGGCCGCAGGCTGCAGCCTGCCAGCTCCAAGCCGCCAACTCCAACTGCAGGCTTTCGAGCTGCAAACCTCCAAAGCTGTAAACTGTAACTCCAAACTATAACTCCAACCTCCGTCCTCCACACCTCCTCTCTCCAAACTCCACAACCCACACTGCCTGCCTGCCCCTGCAGGCTTTTAAGTGTTTGGGGCGGGGCTCCTTAATTGGCCCCAGGTGGCCTAATTGCCTAAACTGCCCCAGGTGGCCTAATTAGTTAAACAGCCCCAGGTGGCCTAATTGCCTAATCAGCCCCAGTTGAATTACCCAGGGAATAGGGCTTTGTTGAGCCTGGGGCTAATATACATGCCTTCTAATACTTTCTCATAGCCGTCCGGCCTGACCCTGTCACAGTCCCCAGTAAGACCAAAACTGCCAAGGCAGCATACTGTATGGACACTGGCCTGGGTGCTGTTGGCGAGTCCACTGCCATTCACTTCTGGCTTGAGGTGGAGCCTTGAATAGCAGTCCGTCCTCTAGTCTCCTTCTTGGGGTCACTTCCTGATGCTAGAAAAAAAAGGCTCAATATCGGACGCTGGCAAAAATGAATAGCTTGAGGAAAGGGATGAGGAACATACTTCCTCAAATGGTGATGCTATGGAAAGCACAGCCCCAGTTCTGATGATGCCTGTGTCACCAGGGTCTCAATGTGGAGCAGGCCTCTAAAGGCCACGTTGATTCCTCCAGTGTTAAGAATCATGAGCCTGTGATTGGTTTGGTCACTGGTACCAATGTCATCTTCAGCGTCATCACTTCTGCATGGTCTGGCTTGCATCCCCTGCCCTCAGGGTGACAAAATACTTTGAGTAGTTTTGTTTGCGGTGCTTCCTGCAGGAAGAACCCGCCTGATGTTTGGAGCAATTTTTATGCTATGCACTGGCTTCTCTCTCGGGTGATAGAGGCTGAGGTGTCAGGGGCATCGGCGCTGGATCCATAGGTACCAAGGTTGATGCCAAAGCTGCCAGTGTTGAGACTGCTGGTGCCAAAGTTTACAGAACAGAGGTAATTGGTGCCAATGTTGATGGAATTGAGGCGAGTGCCAGTGTTCTCAGTCCCCTCTTGGGTATCTTCTTCTGACTACTGGATCCCAGAATAAGGTGCCTGCTTGAGGGTCACTAAGTGATTTCTTCAGATCTGGCTTTGAAATTACTGCCTCCAGAGCCAAAGTGACCCTCTTGGACTTCTGCAATAGGTGTAGTTTGAGACAAATGACTTATAGATCCTTAAGGAGACAAACCAGCAAACGGAGCAACTGCTCCAGGCCTAAGAGAGACCTAGATTGTCCTTCAGTCTGAGGGATGAGGCCATCGTAGGATGGACAAGGGTTGAATCCAGACAGTTTAGAGTGCAGTAGGTGGGTGGTAGTTGGCGCAAAGTGACTCAGTCCATTGGACAGGGGGATAGATTTTTCAACAATAATAGCAATCAAGTATAGATTAAGGGAGAGGACAGTGTTCTTCTTACAGTAGATTTGAAAGGGGAAAAAGAAAGGTTATAAAGTTCTGAACAGGGTAATGGGTCAGACACTCACAGGGTTCCATGCTTGCTGCCAAGAGGCAACTGAGGGAAGGTCGCAGAAGCTCCATCGTTTATGCACTAGGAAGCACAGGGTGCATGCACAGCCTTGATGGACACTGCTTTTCAAAAGACTTGTGCATGAGCCACATGTGCCTAACTGGGATCCTCATCGACACGTACTCAAAGAACTATCGAACTATCGGACATAAGCTTGCCAGACAATGTTGTAGATATTATTCCAGTTACACAGGAAATCACAAATTCAGTGTGTTCTTATTACAGCATTTTTGGCCTTCATAGCTGAAACTGCACAAAAGATTCTCGTTTATACAATCACAGAAGAAAAAAATAATGACTGGCTGGGGGCTGGCAGAGAAAGTGAGAAATCTTACTCTAGTTCAATTATGCTGCAATTAATATAATACTGAATGCTATAGTAATCCCTGTAAAATGATGTGCATTCTCTTTCTTCCAATGGTCTATCAGCCAATTTGTATTCATTCCACAGTACTAATTTCAAAACATTTTAACTTTTCAATTAGATTTTCAGGCAGGACCACACCAAAAACTTTACCAAACTCTCAGTATACTGGGCATGATCCTGACCACAGACGGTGTAAATTCAGAAAAACTATCTTAAAATCACTAGAGTAAAAGCACAGTGAAATGATT
Organism: Mesoclemmys tuberculata; assembly: GCA_007922155.1. Taxonomy (NCBI): domain Eukaryota; kingdom Metazoa; phylum Chordata; order Testudines; family Chelidae; genus Mesoclemmys; species Mesoclemmys tuberculata. The sequence goes on along the minus strand of ML675603.1, from coordinate 105,448,507 downwards.
GTAACAAGATCACCAGACATAACAGAGCTTAATCTGAATTCCCTCTTTTCACCAAGATCCCTGTTCAGTAAGGTCCCCCTGATGTGTTTAAATTTAGCTATGTGCTTAAGTACTTTGCTGAATTGGGGCTCTGGCTCATAATAATTTTGCAAAAGCTCATCAGAATGGTCTGGCACAATTAGCTCTTCATGAACCTTGAGCTTCAGCTGGTCATTTTCGAAATGCTTACAAATCAATTTCTTTATTATGTTAAAGCTGAATGTTATATCATTTTGCTTCCCTAAAAAACCGTTTGGGCTATCTCTTCCGTATTATGCCAGCTTTCTGCCTCTCACCCCAGTTCAGGGGAGCACTAATACATGTTATAAAGCCCCACTGGCTTCAAAATTAAAGTTAAGCATGTGCTTAAGTGCTTTGCCAAATCAAAGTCTTAATTCTTGGAAAGAGCATATACTTCATTACAGCTGCATATCCCATCATGTGCTCTTGCCCTTCCTACAGAGAAAAGACACCAACGTTGTTATTTATTTGTTTTTAGATTGCCAGGAAAATGCTGCCCCCTAGCCCCTTCCATGTACAATCAGGCCTGATTGAGAAGACTTTAAAATTTGGTTCCAAAGAACTAGCTGCTGAGCAGTGTCAGATTCAGGTGGCTTTGCATACTATGGCCGTACTTGCCTCCTTACGTCCGCAAAATTTGTGTCACTCAGGGGTGTGAAAAAACACCCCCCGAGTGACATAAGTTTTGCCGGCATATGCGCTTGTGTGGACAACGCTATGTCTCACCCGCTCTCCCGCTGACATAGCTACCACTGCTCATGTAGGTGCTTTTGTTATGTCAGCGGGAGAGTTCTCTCCCGACGACATAAGGCTAGTACACAAGCGCTCTTGCAGTGGCGCAGCTGTACTGATACAGCTGTGTCACTGTAAGGTTTACATGTAAACTAGCCCTAAGCGGGCACATTGTAGGTTGAAAGAGATATTTTCAGGAAATCTATTAAAGCCTGGATTGTGTATACATTTATTTAAAATGAACCACACAGAAAACAAATAAAAACAAAATTTCACTTTTTTTTGCCTGCCCTTGTACAGATTTGTTACTAAGGGAAAGTTTGGTGGAGCAGCCATATTTCTTCCAGAGTCTCAGACATTCACATATTTTAGCCCATTATGTGTTGTTACCTACCAATTGTGTTACCTGCCATGTATGACTGAGGCATGTTTCAGTAACTGCTTTATTAAGAATCAGCTATTTTAGCAACAGGAAAACTTAAACTCATATATATATATATATACCTTTGCAACATGTCCATTGCCAGCTACCTGAGCATTCTGCAATTCAGGAAGCGTGGATGAAGGAGCTCTGTGGACTGGGCTATGTTGCTGGCTGGGTTTCTGTTCAGGCAAACCTGCTGCTTTTTTCCTTTGAGCTGCAATTTGAGACAAAACGCTGTCTGCACTGCCGCCTGAGGAGGAACCATAAATTAAAAAAAAAAAAGTTAGGTCCAAACAAGAAACATATTATATAAATTGATATAATTTTAGAAAACAGATTAATCCTTAACTCAATTCCTCTGCCATCCTATCCCCTCAAAAAAACCTCAATGCATGGACAAAAATCCCACCACAGCAGTGCTGGTAGTCCTTTCAGGAGTCACTGTTTCTTCACGGGAAGGGTTAGGCTTCCAGGAAGTCCCTGTATCTTTCCTGTATTGGCCTGTGGGGGGCAGGAAAGTAGACGCCAACGAACAAGAATGGGAAAATGTGCCAAATATCCAGTCTCAGTGCAAGAAATTCCCACTGCTGCTGGGGTGTGGGAAAGAGAGTCACAGATGCTTTGAAGGCAGTGCGGACATGTGAAATGAGTATAGGTGGTCCTAAAGTCTAATCTTCGCTCTGCTACTGGTTCACTGAGTGGTCTTGGGCAACTAACTTCAATCTTCTGCCTCCGTTTCCCCATCTGTAAATGGGGATAATATCACATGCCCACTATGGCACTCTGTACCTCAAAGCAACACCTTGGAACCCGCATATTCACCACGGTCATGTAATTCTGATATGTTTTGTACAAAGCATGCCTTGTGTGGTATCATTTTAAAAGTCTTGATTTATTCAACATTAATATCCTGTTGAATTGTATGTTCTATCGTTGTATGGGAAATTATGAAGTTTTTCTATATGTGTTTTGTTAAATATGTTGTAAGGTTGAAAATACCCATAACCAGCCATTCAAGTTCATGTCTGGAGTAGCCAGACATGCTGATGGCCCATTAAAGGGAATCCACTCTCCCAATGGCCATCCCAGAGACTTTTCAGAGAGAGCATGTCAACAATGGAGACTGCTTGACCAATGGGGGCAGACCCCCACGTCATAGCAAAAGATCTTTCCAGAAAGCTGGAAGAAACTATAAAAGGAGGAAGTAACATCATCACTTGGCTTCTCTCCCCACCCAACTCAACACCTGGAAGTGTCTAGGGGACAAAGATTTTGAACTGGGGAAGGGTGGTCCCAGGCTGGAAGTCAAAGGGGGTCTCAGGCTGGTCTTGGGCTTTCACTGCTCTCTGCCTTCAGGTTTGCTAGATGTTTTGTAATTCCAACGGGAAAGGAGAAGAGCTGGATGCCTGGCAAAATTAAACTGAACTTTTTTCAATTATTTTTACCCAAACGCAAACTTTCTTCTCATTATATATTTCACAGATCTCTAAAAGACAACGGGATCCAGGTACCAGTTCCAATGTTTTGTGCTGCTAACAGAGATGGGTTTGCCCTCTGGTCAAAGTGTGTCAAACATCACAACCATCTTTGAAAATGCTGCCTGGGTTGAAGAAAGTGAAGCTGAAGTGTTTAGTGACATGCTAGTAGTCATGCTGGTCTAACTATTACTTGTCGTGCCAAAAGGCCCCAATCAGAACTGGGTCAAGCTTTATCTCTCCAATGCCAGGTGCATGCCTGTTGCTTCATTTCCCCCCTCCGGAGACTCTCTTCTTGGATTTATAAGGTGATCTGGTTCTCTGGCCCAACAGTGCAAGTAAAAACTCTCCCGTTCCAGGGTAAGTCAGTCCAAACACACAAAAACAGGTACTTCAGGTTTCTGTGGCTATGTGGTCCTGCACTCTTTGACACAGGAGATCTCCTTCTCCCCTTGTTTCAGGAGCTGACAATAATCTCTACTGCAGTGACTGGTCAGACTTTGCACACCCCAGGCTTAATAGTTCTTTTCCCCTCAATGCAGGAGCTAGCACAACACCTTTCCAGGAGTCTTGTGCCCTCCATTTACTAGAGGCCCCTGCATGATTCAGCATGAATTTAGGCAATGGTGAGAGATGAGCCTAAATTCTCCTTCAAGGGCCAGCTCACTCTGTAGCAGAGCTTTATTGTGTGAGGGGCTCTATGAAGACCGGGTGAAATTCTGGCCCTATTAAAGTCAATGGCAAAATTCTCACTGATTTTAAAGGAGCCAGAATTGAACCTATGGTCCCTATCCTGAAGAATTTCTTAATCTGAAAAGATACAGATGAAGAATGGAGGAAAAAAATGCATGTAAACAAAGTGATCAAGATGATGCTGACACACATTGTTAGCTGCAAGTATTTCCTCAAATCCTCCAGGGGCGCACCACTTCCAGGAAGGAAAATCACTCATATATTTCTGATGAACCCACAGGGTAGTTGCGCTTGTGAAATCCATCCATTTTGTTTCTGGCACTTTGCTGCTCCTTTTCTTCTCTTTCCAAAAGTGGGAGACCTTTTATAGGTCAGCCCCATGGAGAAGCTGTTGGTGGCCTTCAGGTAGGTATGTGAGCAATCTGCTCATTCTGTGTTTGTGGGGAGCTGCATCCTATTAAATCAACTAAGCAGAGATCTACTGGAGTAAGGCTGTTGGATTCCATCCATACATTAGTTCTTTGATTCAGCAGATTGGGTGGGGATAGGTTGAGAATAGGGAGAAGCCCATCTAATTCTCAGATGATAATAAAATATGGGGAATAGATGCTGCTGTCAGAACAATTTGGGCAGCAGCCATAACACTGCAGAGTTATAGACGATATCAGGTAGGGTTCTTTCTTCCTGTGGATGGGAGCTTACACTGTAAACTCTGTGGGGCAATGAAAATCTTTTTATTTGTGTACATTCCTTGGCATAATTGGGGGC
>ML675603.1:105413402-105443955 GCA_007922155.1 Mesoclemmys tuberculata | reverse complement strand
GGGGCCCAATCTGGATTGGGGCCTCTAGGCACCACCCCGGTATAAATAATAACATATATTTGGTAGATGAGTAGAAAACCCTAAAGCAGCCCAAAAAAACCCAGTGACCATCTATTGCTGAATGCAAAAATCACAGAATCCCCTAGTAAGGCTAGGCTTTATCTGAACCCGCAAAGTTCCTGAGGACCTGGGTAGTTAAAGTTTGATGCAGTGGAGAAGGATGATTCAGCTCTTTTCCACCATGAGCTGAAATGGTTTCTGATCTGTGTGTAGAAAGAAAGGGGTGTTTCTATCCAGCCTGGGTCTGAAATCTCTAGCAATTCTGATTAATGTACATCTATTCACTTCTTGGTGCAAAATACCTTTTACATTCAAGATGAAAATACATGGGAAAAACTCCTGCAATAACATAATCCTGTTGAACTGCGGAGGAAAATGGCAGACAAAGGGGGTAATCATTGTATGGATTTCAAGATCGATTCAATCAATTGTATGGATTTCTGATCATCTAGTCTAACCTCCTGCATAACACTGGCCACAGAATTTCTCACCCAGTGATACTTGCTACTTAATGTAGATCCTTTGGAGACAATCAGTATCATAGAAGATATGGGTTGGAAGGAACCTCAGGAGGTCATCTAGTCCAATTCCTTACTCAAAGCAGGACCAACCCCAACTAAATCATCCCAGCCAAGGCTTTGTCTAGCCAGGCCTTAACAACCGCTAAGGATGAAGATTCCATCACCTCCCTAGGTAACCCATTTGAGTGCATCACCATTCTCCTAGTGAAAAAGCTTTTCCTAAAAGAATCCTCAGGTGGCTACAGATTGGTTTATGCCCCTGGGAGAACCCTGCTCTGTGTCAAAATATTACATATACATTTTTTTATATTTGGAAAATTGTTTAATCTTTAGATTTATTCCAGAGATGTGTTTCAAATACATTCCTTAGTGGCATGATCTCTTGCTTTGTATTCTGGGAACCTGTCACATGTTAAACTACTACAATAGATTTTGAAGTCAAAATCTTTTCTTGCATGTTAAAATTACCAGATACTTTATGAAATATGTATGTACCTTCACACACTTAACACACATTTATCAAATAAATATTTTTGAAAATAGTATGCTACATTATTCAATGTTATGTGATCACGTTGTGGAGGTCTATTCCAGAACACATGCAAAAATTGTATAAAGCAGGTTTTATGCCAAGAATGTCTTGTTTGCATCACAGTATTTTGCATAGGCATGGCATGCATGCTTGTAGTTTGATTTTTCTTTCTTTTAATTAAAACATCAGAGCATTTCAACCAAAAAAAGAAAAAGTGATACATGAAAAAAGACAAATTCATGAAAGAAATTTTTTTTAAAGATGGAAACATATCCTTTAGGACAACATACCCAATCCTGTAATCTAATTTGTATGGATGTACCACCATTAAAGTCCTTTGCAGTTTCAACTGCATGATTCGTCCCTTAGTCCCCTACTATGACTGTTTGTAGTTCCTGTTCCACCAAAGTTAATGGGAATTTTGCAGGCACTTGCATAACTTCTGCCTTATCTGTGAACTTAGATTACCTACTTGACTCTATCTTAATGATTTTATTACATGACATTTAAAAAAAATATTTATCTACCTGATCTATTATGGAGTTCTCCACCATGTCTGTTAATTCCAGCTATGTTGTTGGATCCACCAGAAGAATGTGGTGAGTGGTTGAAATTGCTTGAATTTGAGGGAGAAGCAGGTCTTCTTGCAAAGGTTGACAATTTGACCGGTCTGTTACCTTTGGTAACACATGTCTGAAAGAGCAAGAAATATATACACATTTTTCATTTCTTTCTTGAAGAAATGGCAGATAAAGCTTTAAAGACAATTTACTTACCACAAAGGTTAGTGACTTTCTCTCAGGATCAAAATGGACATCAGAAATGAACATTCTCTTGAACATTACAAAATCATAATTCAAAAGGAATAAAGAAGTAATATAAAAAGAGTTCTCTTCCTTTGATTTTTGTGTAACAATCTGAGCAATATAACATGAGCAATACAAAATCTCAAGTTCAGTACATAAAATCACATGTAAAATTTATCTAATACAAAGTCATGCTCTACTCTCCCCCATCTTACGAAAACTACCTTGAGCTCACTACCTGCTTTTCTACCATCCCTTTTCCCCTCCACACTAACTAAACTACAACTACTGCTGTGAGTTCCTCTCTTCTGTCTCTATTCTTAACCCTCTTATTCCCACTTCAGCCTGTTTCACTCCACAGCAAGTATTCTCACTAAAGGCTCTAATGATTTTCTGGCCACGTCCTAGAGGCTTCAATGCCACCCATATCCTCCTTGAACTCTTTTACATCATCATTCACTTCCCACTCCTTGAAATCCCATCTGTCAGTGCCTTTTGCAGTTCTGTCCTCTCACCATGGTTCTCTTACCTGTCTGATTGTTTCTTCAGACTCTGGTTTGGTGGGTCCTTCTCCATCTTTCTAACCCTTGAGTGAATGCCTCCCCAGTCCATACTTGGCCCTTTTCTGCTTTGCTCCCTCCACGCATTATCCACTCGTGCTGCTGTCATTTTTATGATGACCGACTCTCAGATTTACCTTTTTATTGACTAACCTATCTCCTTCCAACAAATCCTGCATCTCCTCCCATCTGACATCTCCTCTTGTGGATGTCCAGCTGTCAGCTTAAACCAACTTATATGTAATGTGACCAAAACTGAGCTTTTGGTTTCTCTCTAATGCCCTTCATCTAGGGTTGCCAAAACATACAACTCCAGAATTTTTTTCTGAACTAGTAAGAAAGCCCTCCTTTTTCCCTGGCTATGTGGACTGAGCTCTGGAGAGAACTACATCCACTCCTATTACTACTTACTGTAATCAGGAAACTAAAACATATCAAGGATCCATAGCTTGTCACTTAGTCTCATATGAAACAGGATTATTTCCCTTTGTCTCTCACTGCCTGCTGCCGCACTCTCGGAAGTATGTATGCTATTTCTATGAGAATTAGGACTTATTCAGCACTTTTCTTGAAAGCCTTAGGATTTAATTAATTAATAAATACAATTTAATGCTCACTTCCTGGTTCACTGGATCCTCAGCCACAAGTTTTACCATACTCTTAGTTTTCCAAAACTGCATGCTTATAGATAACTAATTTTTTTTCTTTCAGTTCAGTTATTTCTTCCCCTTCTTCCTTTTTGAGCTCATTTCAAACTCAAAGTAGCCCCTGCTCTGATATTCCCTAGGGGCTGACTGTGCAAACTAAATCATATAGTTTGGAATCTATGATCACCTCAGCAGTTTGTGACAAATCCATCTTAGTGCTGGAGCTTATTGTGTTCAAGAAAAAGCGTGGCAGGCAAGCTCTTACTCTGCTTACCCTTCTCTTCTTAGAGAAGTATATTCTTCCTGAGGAGCTGAGTTGAGTGGGACAAACCATTCTAAAGATATGGAAATTTTAAAAAAAACTCACAGTGGAAAATACATGAGTCTACAAGATTTTCTCATAGCTACATGCTGCAAGAATCCAAGAGGACCATGAGTCTAAGAGACAGTTATCAAATTACTGTGTCTTATCCCTCAAAATTTCCTGGAAGTAACATACAATATTTTGTTGTGCCATGCATTCACTTACTATGTCACAGTTTGTATTGCTGTTAAAGTCATGCTTGATCCCTCGCTGTGGCAAGACGGTCCTCATCTGTTCAGTTTTGCCATCTTTGTTCATTCGTGTTCGGTCAGAACTCCAGAGCTCAGAACTTGAAGGAGGTAAGAAAGGAGGAATAACTGCTTTCAGTTTATCACTAGGTAGCCTAGTAAATGGAGCACCACTTCTTAACTGAGAAGAAAAAGGAAAAAAACCCTCTTTTTAGAAAGATCTATTTGACTCTAATGATATGCATTTAAAACAGTAAATGAAGCAATGTAGGGAATGAAAGACGTTTAATATACATCATCAGAATAAAAAGATGGTGGGGGAGTAAGGAGATTTTTAAACAGACCAAAGTACGATTTAATCAAGATATAAACATCTTTGAAGATGTTCAGTACAGAATTATAAACATAAACCATACAAATGACCATTAAAGCTGTGATCATAAACCTAGTATATGTAATATACTGAACTTGGCTCCCTTACATGGTGCAAGTTGCCCTGTTAAGAATAAATCTATTTCATTCCTTCCTTTGGGCCTAACCCTGCTCCCAGTGAAGTCAAGAGGAGTATTAATTAGTCACATCCAAACAGATGATAAACAGGAGGAATGACAAGATAAAAACTCCGTGGGTTCCCAGATAAGACCCTGGGAAAGAATGAACCATTAATTGGTTACTCTTTCCCTTTGGGGTCTCCTGGAAAAGAATAAGAAGAAAAATCGAAGTACTCCCCTACCCCCCATTTCAATAATCAACCACACATTGTCTCTCACTATCAAATGGTTCTCAAAGATCTAATAAAATCAGCATGGGTATTTTGAACTTTTACAATTGCCAAAAAGAGCTTATCAGTTGAAGATAACGCAGCCTCTAAGCTTTAATTAAATCTGAAGCTGGAATATAACAAAGGAAAGGAGGAATTTAAATGATGCTGAAGAAGGTTCACCACTATTTCTTAACTTTCTCCAAAAAGCGAAGGTATTGAGAAAGGGCAAAAATTGCTGAAAATGTTAGCACCAAGAGATCACAAATTTTACTACAGCTTATCCTTTTATCTAACAGAGCATGTTCATTCATGTGAATGGTTATGAAATAAGTGAGTTACATCCCCTACTTTTCTTTGCCAAGACATCTCCTTCACTGCATTCAAATTCTTCCTTAAAACACAATACTTCATGTGGCTTTTCAGCAGTAAACCAACTATTCAAGTGATCTCTTTTTAAGTCACTGTTGACCGTAAGAAGGTTCAGCCATAAACCAATGGACAGTACTTACTATAAAAGTTAATCTTTACCAAAAGTTACCAAATCCATACTATCTGCAATACCACAGTTATTTCCTGTTCTAACTAAAGAGAAAAATACAACAGCTTGGATACAACTGTCTAGTGATCATCGGCAAATGTTATTTATTTTACTACTGGTAACCACTGCATCATTTGTATGATGATATTAGCGAACTGCACTGTCTGCTTAATTTGCATTGAAAATATGATGGCGTGGGAGCTGCATGACGCTTTATTCCGTACTGAAAAAGCTGACAGCCCTGTAACTTACCATGGTTGTCAATAATTCATCCTCCTTTCCCGCTCTCGTGCATACCCCTGGAAAACACATAAAAGATACTTCAAAACTCCAAATTCCCAAGGATAACTTTGACAAATGTGTTGTGTGACACAACAGTTTCCCTCATTAAATACAATGGCATACATTTTTTCTTGATGTAACTTCATGGACTTTCCAGGCAACATATCCGAGATGAATTTGAGCCACTGTTGATTTTATATTTCACATCATAAACTGCAGGATACATGTCAGTCTTTCACTGGAAACCTATTAAATGCTTCTTAATTTTAATAGGTGTATTTCAATGTCTGTGCATTTTTCAGCTCCAAAACAGGGTTTCACCCCAGCCAGATTTCCCAGCCTTTTGTTATCAATCAACATTTTCAAGAATACTAAATTCCCCTATGAGTGACATATGAATCTACTGCATGCAGTGTTGTTGTAGCTGTGTTGGTCCCAGGATATTAGTGAGACAAGGTGGCTGAGGTAATATCTTTTATTGGACAAACATCTGTTGGTGAGAAAGCCAAGCTTTCAAGGGTCACAGAGCTCTTCTTTAGGTCTCTGTTAAATGCTAATTCATCACAGCTAAATGCAAGATGGAACAGATTGCTTAGCATAGATAGTCAGCACATATTCTAAGGGACTATTCATGGTGAATGGAAAATGGCCCATTAACACCCTTGTCCTCACAGGACAAAATGGGGGGGTTAGAAGGTTTGTAATATGGTCCTTGGTGGGTTAAGTGACCTAGTGGTTAGTGTCTTCCCCCCCCCGGAGATGGAGCAGGGGAGGGGAAGGAGTGGTAGGGAAGCACGAGCAACCCACCCACTCCATCAGGCTGTGACCTATCGCCCTATGAGGGTCAGCAATGTTGGCCCCTCTGGAGTTACCCTCTCCGGATTGCTTCCTATCACTGCTCTCTCCACTTCCAGTCCATGACAGGGAGAAAGAAAACATGAAAGGGAAACCAAACCGTAAGCCCCATCAGGGTTCAGCATACAGTCCTTAGAGTCTCAAGGAGGCCTCTCTGGCTGCAGAGTAGGTCTGCACTCCTCCCCAGTCTCCCCTTTCTGACCTAGTTGCTTGGTCCCTTTACAAACCTGTCTTCAGTGGGAGCATGCTCTGCCATTTGGAGGGGCAGGGCTAACTGGGCCTAGTATAGTCTTTTAACCCCTCGCATCCCAATGTGAGGTTTGTAGCATCACAGGGTTACTACATTGTTGTGATAAGCCATAAATCCAGTGTCTTTATTAAGACCATAATTTTTAATGCCTAGCAAAGTTATGAAGGTGATCAGGAACAGTCAACATTGATTCACCAAGGGAAAGTCATGCCTGACCAACCTGATTGCTTTCTATGAAGAGGTGACTGGCTCTGTGGATGTGGGGAAAGCAGTGGACATGATATACCTCGACTTTAGGAAAGCTTTTGATACGGTCTCCCACAGTATTCTTATCAGCGAGTTAAAGAAGTATGGGTTGGATGAATGGACTATAAAATGGATAGAGAACTGGCTAGATCATAGGGCTCAACGGGTAGTGATCAATGGCTCCATGTCTACCTGGCAGCTGGTCACAAGCGGAATGCCCCAGGCAATGGTCCTGGGGCTAGTTTTGTTTAACATCTTCATTAATGATCTGGAGAATAGGGTAGATTGCACCCTCAGCAAATGTACAGATAACACTAAGCTAGAGGGAGTGGTAGATACCCCGGAAGGGAGGGAAAGGACACAGAAGGACTTAAACAAATTGGAGGATTAGGATAAAAAAATCTGATGAGGTTCAACAAGGAGAAGTGCAGAGTCCTGCACTTAGGACAGAAGAATCCCATGCACAACTACAGACTGGGGACCGAAAAGCTAAGCAGCAGTTCTGCAGAAAAGGATCTGGGGGTTACAGTGGATAAGAAGCTAGATATGAGTCACCAGTGTACCCTGGTTGCCAAGAAGGCTAATGGTATATTGGGCAGCATTAGGAAGAGCATTGCCAACAGATCGCGGGAAGTGATTATTCCCCTCTAATCGGCATTGGTGAGGCCGCATTTGGAGTAGTGTGTCCAGTTTTGGGCCCCCCACTACAAAAAGGAGGAAGTCCAGCGGAGCGGAACAAAAATGAGTAGGGGGGCTGGAGCACATGACTTACAAGAAGAGACTGAGGGAACTAGGCTTGTTTAGTCTGCAGAAGAGAAGAATGAGGGGGGATTTGACAGCAGCCTTTAACTACCTGAAAGGGGGTTCTAGGGAGGATGAAGCTAGGTTGTTCGCAATGGTAGTAGATGACAGGACAAGGAGAAATGGTCTCAAGTTGCAGTAGGGGAGGTTTAGGTTGGATACTAGGCAAACGTTTTCACTAGGAGGGTATTTACCTAGGGAGGTGGTGGAATCTCCATCCTTAGAGGTTTTTAAGCTGCGGCTTGACAAAATCCTCTCTGGGATGATTTAGCTGAGGTTAGTCTGCTTTGAGCGGGGAGTTGGATTAGATGACGTCCTGAGGTCCCTTCCAAAGCTAATATGCTATGATTCTATGAATTAAGTTTAAATCATGATTTTTAATGTCTAGCAAAGTTATGAATTTAAGCTTAAATTCATAACTTTGCTAGACACAAAATCATGGTCTTCACAGACCCGATTTGTGGCTGACTACAACAATCTGTAACCCACTAATCCTCCTTTTTGTCCTATGGCTACAGGAGTGTTAATGGACCACTTCACCTTGAATAGTCCCTTAGAATGTGTGCTAACTACCTCTACTAAACTATCTGTTGAATCCTTTATTTAGCAGTGGCACACTGAGTGCCTTTCCCAGACCTGAGGAAAAACTCTGTGTAGCTCAAAAGCTTGTCTCTCTCACTAGCAGAAGTTGGTCTAATAAAATATATCACCTCACTCACCTTCTCTCTCTAATATGAATCTACCGCCCGTTTCAAGGATATTTACTAGCACACAGTAACGGCATGACATGATATCATGCATCTTCCTTCCTAGGTGATGCTAAATTTATTGTTCAGCAACAATCACTAACCAAAAAAAGTATAAGTCTGATAAAATAACTCTCTCTTTAGTCTTTTTCCCTAGACTGCATACTTACTACATATTTTCATCTATAGCAAATGCATTGCATTAAATATAGTATAGTGCCACCTTAACTACGAGATGACAGAACACTTCCCATATATCATATAAGCAATTCTGACTTTACCACTAGCTTTGATATTTGTGATCCAAGCTGTTGCAGAATCACAGTTTCCAGGGTTGTTCACATCAGGCTGAGGAGTGGCTTTTATTGTAGAATTTAATGATGATTCAGGCTCATCAATAAAGGGCACAGACTGATTGGTGGAAAATCCATGACGCAATGTTTGGGTCAACTTCAGCTTGCGGAATCTATTGGACATCCTGTTCCACCATGACTAGAAGGATGAGAAGACAGGACAACTTTGTTCTAACACACAAGTAAAAGAAAAGTCACATTCAGTTTCACACAATGCTATAATTCTGTCGAATTTTAGTGATAAACTACAAAAGTTGACTCTAGAATGGTTTATCATTGTCACCCGATATCCTAGACCAAGGGTTCCCAAAGTGTGGTACGCATATCCGTGAGGGTACACAGGAGAAACTGTGTAATGGGAGATTTTATCTATTACTTATTTTATTTATTACATTTTCATAATAGGCTACTGAGACGAAGCTTTAAAAGTCTGTGGAAATTTGTTACATAAAATATGGTATTTAATTTTCTTCAAGGAGATACACAGAGATGCTGATGTACAGAGCCCTCACCTCCAAGCACCGTACAATGTGGGTTCAGTTGCCTAGCAACTGTCCAGTTTAACTGAGCTGAGAACGTAGGGTTGTATATGTCACACTATAACTGTACGTAACGGTGAAACATGGACAGATAGCTAATGAGAGGTCATCTTAAGAACACATGAAGTATCAGTGATGAGAAGTGTAGGGGTACATGGGCAGCTGGTAGATCTGGAAGTGGGTATGCAATAAGAAAAGTTTGGGAACCTTTGCCCTAGAGTGAATTGCAGCTTTATGTACAGAGAAGAAAGCAAGAAAGGAAGAGAGAAAGTGTACAGGTTTGTTTTGTCTGTGTTAACAAGAACATTTTGATTTAGTGATTTTTAAATTAGTAAATGGTAAAACTAATTTAACATAGTATAATATATATTAAGCTACACTGAAGTAGAATACATCTAAATGAATTAATTCATTTTCAAGCTCCATTTTAAAATCTTTTCCCCCACATTTTTTCTCACACAGGGAATTCATTGTCAAATTTGTGAATCTAAATGGATGAGATTTACCTCTTTTACCTCTCTGCACTAGAAAATAGCTTACCATATTTTTTTCCACTATAGTCACACTGTCTGTGCAAGGAAAGCATATGCATTTACCAGGGCACTTTGGGTGGGAAGTTCTAAAACTACAATGCTAAGTATTTAATCTTCCAATCAACCTGCGACATCATACTCTAACCTCATGCTCTCTGGTATCAAGAAATCAGTACATCTTACTGTCATCACGTCAATATGTGTAAATGTAAAGTTATTCTACATTAACAATGCGCAGATTGCTTCTGCGGGTTTGCATTAGAACACAAGGTTGATGAAACTGGGATGCGTGTTTCCTATTTTTTTTTTAATTCTTTGTGCTTCCTGGGCAAATGAATTTAGTATGATAGAAAAAGTATTAAAATACACACATTTAAATATTTTTATTGTGCCTGTAAAAAGATTGAAAGGATGGAGCTTTAGGGGTTTTTTGTAGTAAGCTGGGGAATTGATGAAAAGGATACAACAGTTCATGGATACTAAGGGAAGTGGTGACACCTAGCTTTCTCTGACTACTGTAGAACCTGCAGATGTAGACAGCTTTAGCCTGGTCACTATTGCAAGGACAACAAGAGGAGATACTGGGTCTAGTGCATCACTCTATGGTAAATGAATAATTTTATGTTCATAAGGTACTCCACACAAGAATATGATGAACAATATTGTGCAATTATTAACGATTTCTAGTGGCCTTGACCCCATGGGATAACTGAACAATTGGGCATTAAATTGGTGGGATGCTCCACTTTGAATATCTACAGTGTACCATGTCCACATTAGCCATACTGTTTCAGGTACAATTTTGTTCCACATCAGCACTATCACAATTCTACTCCACTGCAGTCCATCTGCCTTCAGGGTACTTTTTCTGCAGTTTTAATACAGCTACCTGAGTAGTGATTTGTCGAAGTCAAACTCCCATAATTCTCTAGGGGCAAATCCCATGACTCCCATGGTGCCAGCACCATTTCCTATTCTTTTTCTCAAAAACGAAAGTCAGGATGAAAGCTCTGTTCTCATTCCTTGCTCAGCAAGAAAGCTCCCTGAAAGTAAGTGGCAAAATGGCAGCGGTGGTTGTTCTGACAGCAACTCCAGTGAGAAGGAGACAAGACCAGAAAATCAGAGCATTCATATAATAATAGCTAAGCAGTAGTAATAAGGGTATGAATACATGGCCTTATCCTGTCCTTGCAGATCTTCTGTGGATGGCCCCAGGCTGGTAGGACAGAATTGTTCTTGAAACCTGGGCTAAACATCAGCAGCTATGTAACTTCAGGATAAAGGAGTATGCTCTGTAGCTCTGCGGTGAGCTAGTCATAGACTCATGGACTTTAAGGTCAGAAGGGATCAATATGATCATCTAGTGTGACCTCCTGCACAATGCAGGCCACAGAACCTCACCCATCCACTCCTGTAATAGACCCCTAACCTATGACTGAGTTACTGAAGTCCTCAAACCATGGTTTAAAGACTTCAAGGAACAGAGAATCCATGCCCCGTGCTACAGAGCAAAGCAAAAAAAACCCAGAGCCTCTGACAATCTGCCTTGGGAGAAAATCCCTCCCTGACCCCAAACATGGTGAGCAGCTAAATCCTGAGCATGTGGGCAAGACTCACTAGCCAGATACCCAAGAAAGAATTCTCAGTAGTAACTTACAACCCACTCCATCAAACGTCCCAATCAGATGAGTCTCAGCTGGGGTTGAGATATGCAATGTCTGCTGTTGTGTTGAAGGTGTGCAGAGCAATAGTGCATTGCAGCAGCCTGTGATCCAGATACTGAGGTATTTAAACAATGTGCTTCCCAAATTTTGCAGGAATCATTGACAGAATCCATATTTCCCCAGCCTACAAAACTTATCCTTCATCTGTACACTTTACAATAGAACTGCGTATCTGATGTAGAGGGCCCTTCACTCTGAGGCTCTTCCTTTTACCAACCCAGCTTTGCTGCCTATTCTGCAACCATATTGCGATCCTGGATCCCACACAAAAAGATCCTGGTTTCCCTCTTCATCCTCAAGCGTCTCCTCTGATTTCTGCATGGAATGCAAACATGCGAGCACATACTCCATTACATAATAGAACAGAGACCTTTGCTCCTGATGGAGCTGCAGCTACCTGCCTTCTCTGTCTCCCTGCCCTTTCAGAGCCTAACAGGGAGCCTGGAGGGAACAGACAGAGGGAGAGCTAGCAGTTGAGAGTCTGTAAGGAGTGCAGTGTTCTGCCCTGTTCTACCTGCTGCTGGAGGAGTGGAGCTGGTAGCAATATTCCTCTTCTCACAGCTTCAGCTGTCTAGCACACAGACAATGTGCCTTTATAACTACCCTTTGTGCTGCAGTGAGAGCCATGCTCCTCTAACAGCTTCCCCCAGCTAGTGACCCATCTGCAGTTCCAGGCAGAGGGAATGGGACCATGGGAATCACAACTCCAACCCCCTGGGCTGTTATTGGGGGGACAGTACTGTGCAAACACATGTCTGAATGTCCCCTTCACCTCTTCTATGATACAGCTGTGGAGACCACAGAAAAAGGATTAAATGTAGATCTGACACCACTCTCAGAGATGAACGGCACTAATACCCCTACAGCTGCAGGACAGGGGCTCCCTTCCTCACGAGCCCTGAGCTTTGGAGCTGTCAGGCAGGTGGCCCTGTGCTGGCACGTAGAGCAGTTCCCTTTGTTGCAGGGCATGGAGCTGTGCTCTGGTGCTCCCTACTGCTACACCTCTGCCCCTGCCCCTGCCCCAGCCTCCTCCCATGGCAGGGGAGTGGGGCAGAGCTGGAGCTGCAGACTCTGCAGTGAAAGGAAGAGGTTACTGACCTATAACTGGAGGTTATTCGAGATGTGTGCTCCCTGTCTGTATTCCACGGAGGGTTATGAGCATGCACATGTGCCCTTGTACTGCCTCGTGGTTTTATCTGAGGTGATAAAGGGCGAGGCGGACCGACCATGTCTCCAATTCCTTTTCCACCATAGACCTACAGCTTAGCAGCAAAGGGGAACTGGTAGGAATAGGGGAGGAATGGAATACAGAGAGGAACCACATATCTCAAAGAACCTCTAATTACAGGGCAGTAACCTCCTCTTCTTCTTGATGGTCCCTACTGTATTCCACGGAGAGTGACTGACAAGCAGTACCAAGACAGGAGGAGGGTGAGAGGACAATGATGGAATCGTGGAAAGGAGGACAGCTGCACCAAATGCGGGTCTGTCACGGAATCATGTACTAGAGCATAGTGAGGAAAAGGAGGATACCAAACTCCTTGTGGCTGCTTTACATAAGTCCGCAAGGGGCATGTTCACCTGGAGCATGGCTGTTGTTGATACTTGCACTGCCATGTAATGGGCTCATATCCTACCTTTTAGGGGGATTGTCCTGACAACTGGTAGCAGTGAATGATACCCCCTGAGACCGACTTGGAGATTCCCTGGGTGGAGATGACCTGTCCCTTAATTCTCTCTGCAATGGTGACAAAGAGCCTGGGCGATTTTTGAAATGGCTTCCTCCTTTGTAGGTAAAAGGTCAGGGCCCTATGTGCATTGAGGGGATGCAGTCACCATTACTTCTGAGAGGGGAGTGGTTTGGGGAAGACAGTTGGTAAATGTGTGGACTATTTGAGGTAGAATTGGGAAGTCACTTTTGGTAGAAATTTGGAATGTAATTGCAGTGAAACCTTATCTTTAGGGAATGAGGTGAAAGGGGGAGTTTGTCATCGTGGCTTCCAGTTCACCAACCCTCCTCGCTGAGGTAATAGCAATGAGGAAAGCAAACTTCATGGAGATGAGAGAAAGGGGTCAGGAGGCCAGAGTTTCAAAGGGAGAGTTAGTTCATTAACGAGGTAAGGACTAGTTTGAGGTCCCAGCGAAGGGTGATAGGCCAAATGAGCAGGTATTTAAGTATAAGGTCCTTCCAGAATCGGGTAGTCAAGGGATGAGTAAAAATTGAATGCCCCTGCACTGGAGGGTGGAAAATGCTAATGGCTGCAGTGTGCAGATGGAATTGAGAGCATGCCATTAGATTTTCATGTAAAGGAAATAGTATAAGAGCATCAGGATGCCCACAGCTTCAGGGACAAGGTCTTGTTGTTGTGCCTAGAAAGTGAAATGTACCCATTTACCCTGATAGAAGCATGGAGTCCTTTTGGCTACTGGAGAGGACGTCTTGTACTTGCAAGAGTTGTCTCATGCTAATGGATGTGTCCATCCAAAAACCCAGCTGTCAGGTGGAGAGTCCATAGAACAGGGTGCCTGAATCTGCCATTGTGTTGTGTTAGCAGTTCCAGAAATGTTTGGAGTGGGAGTGGAGGATGTCTCAACACGCAGAGAAGAAGGAAAACCAGACTGATGGGGCCAGAATGGAGCAATCAGAATGACCATCATTCTCTCCAACCAGAGTTTGTGGACAACATGCGATAGAAGTGGTAGGGAGGGAAAAGCATATTTCATCCAGTCTGACCAATCAATGACCACAGCATTGCCTTAAGAGCAGGCACTGAGCTCTTCTCTTGACCAGTGTTGCGTGCACTTGATGTTGGTATGGGATGCAAAGAGGTCCCAGATCGGAGTCCCCCAGCGACCAAAGATACCCACAACTACCGTGTCGTGTAACTTGCATTCGTGGTCACTTACGAAGTTCCTGCTGACAGCATCGGCAATTACATTTTGAATACCAGGCAGGTAGGCTGCCCATAAAAGGATACGATGTGATATTCACCATTTCTATAGGCATAACACTTCTGTACACAGTGTTGGAGATCTCGTACCCCCTTGTTTGTTTATGTAGTGATGTTGTCCAACAGGACGAGGATAAGAGGATAACAATTAGCTGGTAAGAACACGTGACACGCTTTGCATACAACCTGAAGTTCCAGTATTTTTATGACCATCCTGGCTTCTTGCATGCTCCAGGTGCCTTGTGTCATATGATCTCCCATGTGCGCAAGCCAGCCTGCAAGCAATGTGTCCATCATGATTGTCACGTTAGATGAGGATGGAAGGAAGGGCATCCCGGAGCAGACTTGTAGCGAGTCTGTCCACCACTGAAGTGAAGTGATAACCTCCAGTGGAACACTGAGTATGGTGTCCATGGGTTGGTGCATAGGGGAGCAGACTCTTTGCAGCCACAGCTAAAGGCAGCATAGATGTAGATGAACCGAAAGGTGTGACATATATGTGCACACCACCATGTGCTCTAGGAGAGAAAAGCAGTCACTACAGCTATCTCTGGTCCAACAGGTTCTGGAACCTGTCCCTTGCCAGATAAGGCCAAGTGGAAGCCATTTTGATGCATGCTTCTATGAATTCCACGTACTGTGTAGGGTGCAACATCAATTTTTCGACACTGATGCTCACCCGTAGGGATCAGAGGAATAAAAGAAGTTGGGACATCGATTCTCGAGCTTCCTCTTTGGACCACACTGCCAGGAGCCAGTCTCCAGTCATCCAGGTAGGGGAAGACAAGGATTCCTTGACATCAGAGGTAAGCTGCTTCTACAGAGAAAACCTTTGCAAAGACTCTTAGTACTGTCGTAAGTCTGAACAGGAAAACTCTGTATTGGAAGTATTGAGGACCCACCTTGAACCTGAGGAACAATCTGTCAGTGAGATGTATGTCGATATGGAATTAGGCATCTTGCACATCAAGAGCCATAAACCACATACCTTTTCCAAGTGAGGGAATGCTAGCCACAAGGGTGACCATGCAGAATTTTGGCTTGTGAATTGAATGGTTGAGGTGTTGGAGATGCAAGATTAGTCTCCATCCCCCACTTCTTCTTGGATAACAGGAAGTAGTTGGAATAGAACCCTGTATCCTGAAAGTCTGCAGAGAGTCCACCTCTAAGGTAAAAATGCTATTGTGAAAAGGGATCAGGACACGGGACGTGGAGGAGGCATCTTCATAAACTCGATGGTATAGCTGTTTTGAACAATGTCCATGACCCATTGGTTCATTGTTATTGCCCTCCATGCTGCCAGAAAGCTTTTGAGATGACCCCTAAAGGGGTGGTCAGTATGAGCACTGGTGTATGGAATGGGTGACAGCACTCTATTCACACTCAGGAATATCATTTTCACAACGACTGAGTGTGTTGTGCAGAGGTCTGCGTTCTGTGGACCTTAGTGTGTTTCTGAGGCTCGTATGCTTGTTGGTAGCGGCACTGATGGACTGGGACTAAAAATCAGCCCTGACATTTAAAGCATACCGGCCCAAGTTCAGGCTGTGGGCTCTATGATACTCCCCCACTCCCACCAATAACACAGCAACCCGATCTGCAAAGTTAATTCAGTCGGGGGAGAGCCTGCAGTGCCCCACGCCATGCGTGTGCCATGCACCGAGACTGGGCTGTCCGCAGGCTCCAAGCCATGGGCTATGACCCACGGTGCTGGCTCGGGGCAGCTACACACAAACCTTGGGTGACCAGATGGCCCGATTTTATAGGGACAGGCACATGGGTCTCTGGCTGATTCCCAGGAGGGGAATAGTGGCTGCGGTGGGGGAGGGTGATGAGGCAGGTGGAGGGTGGGGACAGGAAGGAGAAGAAACCTGTCTGGCAAGCAGCAGCAGTGAGGGACTCAGGGATGCTGGGAGCAGCGGCTTGGGTGGGTGGGCACCGAGAGGGGGAGCAGGGAGAAGAGGAACGGCAAACAGAAGGAGACCAGCCATGAGGAGGGATGCAGGGAGCAGTGGCGAGGGGGAGGAGGAGAGGAAGGAACCAGCAAAGCAGAGCACTGCAGCAACGAGTTGAGTCTCTCCACACTGAGATTGGGAGTGGGCTCTGGGTAGGCTGAGCAAGTTCTGTAGCAGACGGCCCAGCAGTCACGCAGGCAGAGAGAAGTGAAACTGAAAGGAGGAAAACGCTGGGTGGGCAGTCTCACACTGCGTGCGGGCATGCCTGCCTGCCTGGCGTGCTGAACTTTATATGCTCCATGCAGCTTCCTAGGCAGCTCAGCAGGCCATATGTTACTCAGCTTCCTGGGTTCCTCAGTAACTCCCTGGAAGGGAGTCCAAGCAGGGACCAGGAAAGCTGAATAGCAGATACCACCAGGCACCAGGAAACCTGCATGGAGCATAAAAACTTCAGTTTTTCCAGCAGAGAGGGCAGGGAAAGAGGCGGGGCCACCATGGCTCCATTCTTTTGGCAATGGTGGCTCCTAGGGAAGGCTCAGCTTTACCCTGCCTTTAGTGGTGGCTCTTTTCCGCACCTTTAATACAGCCGCTCATGCGGCTCACCTGCCCTTGAGCGCACTGGCCTCTCTGGCATTTGCGAGAACTCCCAGATGGCCAGTCCACCAGATGGCCAGAACTGCCAGATGCCCAAGGATTTTAAGATGGCTCTAGTGTCTTTTAGTGAGTGTAAGAAATCAGCTGTGTTCTGGTTGAAGAGGTGTGGTTCATCAAAGGGAAGGTCTTCCATTGTGTTTTGTACCTTGCTATGGAAACCTAAGGAATGTAAACAGTTACAATTCTGGTTGCCAATAAATAGTGGTGGCCCCCAGGGGTCTGTACTGTTTAACATATTCATAAATAAGGTTAAGTTTTTGTCACAGTTATTTTTAGTAAAAGTCATGGATAGGTCATGGACAACCATAAAAAATTCACGGAGCCCATGACCTGTGTCACGCTGGCTGGACTGTAGCGAGGTGGGGGGAAGGGGGCGGGAGGAGTGTCAAAAGGTCTTCTTCTCAGATGAACTACAGTAGTTGGCTTCTTACATCTCTATCTTCTTAGCACTGACGCCAAGTGTGATTTTATAAACTGTGGATGGATGGCGGATTTGCAGATTAATTACCTCAGCAGGAGCGTTCCTGGTTCCAAGCAATTTTACAGAAAGGCAAGATGATTGCCAGATCCATACTTCCAGCCACAGCTGATTCAGCAGACATGTCTTCACGGGTAAGAAAATAAGAATGTCCATATGAGATATGCCATGTCAGGTACGTTAGAAAGGCTATGATGTCCTGAGTAAGATGGTAATGTTTATGCCCATGTGTTATGTGTGTAATGGAAGTTATGGATATGGTTGATGTATCTTTATTTCAAATTGGGCTGTGTCTAGACCACTCCTCAGACAGGATGGCTATAACAATAGCCTGCTTAATGGCCCATTAAGACATTCACAGGTGCAAGGGGCCCAGGCAGAGAAACCAGGGATATACCTGATGAGTCACCAGGACTTGCTCATGTGACTCTGGACTCCATTTTGGTTCCTGTGAAATTCCACAAGCAGCATGGCAAGGGCCAGAGGACATAAAAGGCGGAGGTACGGGATCCATTTTGTCTTCAGCCGTGTTCAGCTTTCAGCCACCTATCTACCTCTGGATCAATTCATCTATAACTGAACTGAAGCTGTGAAAAAAAGGACTGAGACCCATCCAAGTACTGGATGTACACCAGAGGGACTATACAAGCCTGCAAACTCCACAATTCTCCTAGAAACCTGATGTATATGGACTTTCAAATCATTTGTATGTATCTGATTGCTTTAATCCTTTAACTTTTCTCTTATGGTTTGTTTCTTTCTTTTTATAATAAACTTTTAGTTTTAGTTACTAAAGGATTGGCTGGCACTGTGGTATTTTGGGTAAGATCTCAACTTATATTGCTCTGGTACTGTGGCTAACCCTTTGGGGTCAGAAGAACCTTTTTGGAAAAGAGCACCGAGTTTCAATAACTGATCTTTTTACTGGACGTAGGGCTGATTGGGACCCAGAGACTGAAATGCAGTAAAGGGGGCTGTGTGTATTTTTATTCTGGGCTTCTTGATAACCAGTGTGGGGAATCAAAAGCACTGTTTGTGGCTGGTTGGGAAGTTTGACTTCAGTGTCACCCATCAGTGCTGGGTAAATCTGCTCTCTTTTTACAGCTTGCCCTGACTCTGGCATTATCAGGTGGCTGCCCTAGGCACTGACGGGTCACAACCTGTCTGTGACTTTACTAAAAATAATAGGGAGGAATGGGACAAAAGGGTTGGGTAGGGAGGAATGATGTCTTGGGGCAGCAGCAACTGGGGAGTAGGGGCTGTTCCGTGGCTGCCCAGGCTGGCCCCAAACAGCTGATGGGGGGGAGAGACTGGCCATGGAACAGCTGTCCCGCAACTGGAGCAGCCATTGCTCTGTCAGTCCCAGGCTGACAGTTGCTTCAGCTCTGCCCCAGAAAAAGTCACAGAGGTCCTGGAAAGTGACAGTATCCATGACCTCCGTGATTAAATCGTATGCTTATTCATAAATGATCTGGAAAAAGGGATAAACAGTGAGGTGGCAAAATTTGCAGATGATACAAAACCACTCGAGATAATTAAGTCCAAAGCAGAGTGCAAAGAGTTACAAAGGCATCTTACAAAACTGGGTGAGTGGGCAACAAAATGACAGATGAAATTCAATATTGATAAATGCAAAGTAATACACAATGGAAAACATAATCCCAATCATACATATGTTAGGAATCATTAGGAAAAAGATAAACAAAAAAATATATTACCACCTCTTTATTAATCCATGGTACTCCCACATCTGAATACTGCATACAGATCTGGTCACCCCATCCCAAAAAAGTTATATCAGAATTGGAAAAGAGAGAGAAAAGGGTAACAAAAATTATTAGGATATGGAATAGCCATATGAAGAGAGATTAATAAGACTGGGACTTTTCAGCTTAGAAAAGAGACAACTAAGGGGGGATATAATACAGATCTATAACATCATGACTAGTGTGGAGAAATTAAATAAGGAAATGTTATTTTCTCCTTCTCATAACACAAAAACTAGGGTTCACCAAATGAAATTCATAGGCAGCAGGTTTAAAAAAAAAAACAAAAGGAAGTATTTCTTCACATAATGCACAGTCAACCTGTGGAACTCCTTGCCAGAGGATGTTGTGAAGACCAAGACCACAACGGGGTTCCAAAATGAACTAGATAAGTTCACGGAGGATAAGTCCATCAAATGCTATTAGCCAGAAGGGCAGGGATTGCTGTTTGCTAGAAGCTGGGAATGGGTGACAGGACGGATCACTTGATGATTACCTGCTTTGTTCATTCCCTCTGAAGCACTGGCCACTGTCAGAAGACAGGATACTGGGCGAGATGGACCATTGGTCTGACCCACTATGGACATTCTTATGTTCTTACCCGTGAAGACATGTCTGCTGAATCAACTGTGGCTAGAAGTATGGATCTGGCAATCATCTTGCCTTTCTGTAAAACTGCTTGGAACCAGGAACGCTCCTGCTGAGGTAATTAAGCTGCAAATCCGCCATCCATCCACAGTTTATAAAATCATACTTGGCGTCAGTGCTAAGAAGATAGAGATCCAGAACTGTAGTTCATCTGAGAGGAAGACCTTTTGACCCATAAGGTCCTGTCTCTTGCCCTCCCTGTCTGTTGGAGTTCAGCGTGGGTGTTGCGGCTTGGTCCACTCCAGCGCAGCCAGAGTTAGGTGGAGGGTGTGAGAATAAAAACTCTGAACCTTTGGAGAGGACGCAGTACCTGTTCTCAGCCCCCTTCAGGGTGGGCTTGCCTGTGGCCTGGATATGCATACAGTGCATGCTGCTGAAGAATGGCATCGTTGATCAGTAAGGCCACCCTTGCTGGTACTGATGTGTACAAAATGTCTAGTAAGTGGTGTTGACTGTTGTGCACCTCTTCTACTGGGATCTCAAGAGCATTGCCTATCCTTCATAGTAGCTCTTGAAACTGACGACAGTTGTCTGGTGGGGAGGAGTATAGTGATGATACAACCACATCTGGGGATGACGAAGGCAATCTCTCTGGATCTGTAGGCACCGTTGGGATTGGGCTGATCGGTGCATTGTCTACCCCCAGTTCCAACCATCTCCTCAATGAAGGGTGGGGTGGCAAAACAGGAGAGTTCTCCCATGCTCAATGAGATGGTTCACAAGGCAAATATCAGAAGGCAAATAACATCAAGAGCTACAATATGGCCAACCTGGCTGATCCTGCTGCTGGGACATCAGTGCCCAAGGAGTCAGATACTCAGTGGCTCCTTATCTGTCACGGTGCTGCTGGAACCCTGTGGTAATCATGTCTCTGGAATGGAAGTGGTGGACTGTGTCAAACATCTGAATCCTCATATTCAGAGGAACCAGAGTTCTGCACAAATGACGGTGCCAGCGAAGCTGTCGGAATATGATGCATTAAAGGGGTACAGCCAGAAGGTGGTAGATCTAATTCAGGAAATGGGGCCCCCTGAGCAGGTAAGTGCACCAGAACATGCTGAGACCTCGCTCTTTCCAAGGCAAACAGTTTGGGAGGTTCGGGAGCACTTCTGAGTCTCCCTGGAGTCAATGGTACCCAGTCTATGGAAGTAACTGGGACCAGTAAAGAGATCTGTCTCAGGACTAATGATTCACAGGACACTGGTGGAGCCAGATCAGGAGGGGGTACAAGTTCCGGAACCGAGAATGGCAGATCCAGTGAACTCTGCTGCCTTTGTTGCTCTTTCGAGCCTTGGAACACATTGCTCCTCCATGGCCAGAACTCATGAATGGCGCAGCATCCTTCTTGGATTTGGAGGAAGACTTACTACCATGCTCATGCACATGCGTTTGTGGTTCATAGCTAGGTTCCAGCATGGGGTCCATAGCACTGGTACTGATGGAGCCAGATGCAGGCTCCACGGTAGAGGGAGTGCTCTTACATTGTTGAGGCCGATGTATGGGACGAGAGGTAGTTCCCCACCCAGGGTCTGATTGCAGCCCCATAGCAACCTCCATGAGGTGCTTTTTGAGATGGAAAGCATGGCCTTCCCATGTACAGGCAGCAAAGGCAAGGCAAGACAAGGCAATGAAAGGCAAGGCAAGGCAGATACTCACCTGGATGTGGCGTGGGCTTCCCCCAAACAGTACAAACAGTGTTGGTGCTTGTTGCTGATGAAAAACAAGCAAGGACAGGAAGCACACATGTTGAATCTTGGCATCATCAGCATAATCCAGTACCCAGACCCAGGGACTGGAAGGTGGCAGGAGAGAATTGTTTGGCAGGAAAACTGCCAAAGCAGCATCCCAAGTCCGCAATCCTATAAAAGTTTTGGAACTAGAAAAATATTTCAAAAACCAATAAAATTCTAACTATAAAAAGTCTGGAGAATGTGTCACCAAAGACGAGAGGACAGCAGAAGCTCCAACTCAGACCACGCAGCAGTGAGAAGAAACTAGAGAAGTGGTTGGTCATCCCTGCCCTTTATCTCCTCAGGCGAAACCACAAGACTGTACACGGGTGCGCGCGTGGACCGAAGAGCAATACTACTTTGAAAAGCTCCAGCTCCAGGTGTATAACCTTCAGTGGAATACAATAGGGACCACCATGCGAAAAAAAAGTGATCTTACTGTCAGCATCAGAGCAGCCCACATCTACCTCTTTTGCCCACAATACTAATTAAACCCCATATCCCACTTGCTTCAAAGGCTACAGAAAACTTCTAACTTGGCTGCAGATGTAATCTAAACAATATTAGGCAAATATGTTTTTGTGGATTTCAGAAGGAGAGCTAAAATCAGGATTAAAATGGAAACTCAGTTACAACTTTAACTACACAGTGACTTTTGCCACTCTGGAATAAGTTTCTTTGTAAGGGTGCTTATGTCAACTTTCCTCTAAAGTTAAAGAAACAGTTCCACCCACTCTCCGTACTAGCAGTCCAGCAGCCAAAAAGTCTACCAAAATCCACATCTTAGAAAATCAAGGAGGACTGATGTGCACTTGGCTTCCAGAAGGCAAGTATGTTAGTTACGTCCTAGGTCCCAAACACTTCTGTTTGGTGTCTTTCCCCGTTTCATACATTAGAATAAATTGTACATTTGTTATTTATTCAGAAATCATCAAAGAGAGAGTACATATGAAATCTGTTTACCTTTAATCCTCCCTTGTCATCTGGCAACATCAGGGTATTTAAAGATTGCCTACTTCTAGACCTGGGCAAAGATGATTTGTTGTTCTGCTTACCCTTGTCTCTGTCTACTTGCATGCAGGCTGATGCTAGTTGCCGTACAAGTTCTGTGTCTGGAGAAAACAAATTTAGTTTTTTGTTTTGTTTTACTTGTAAATGTCTCTTCATGTCAAATATATCAACCAGGATTGATGTGCTGAAGCTTCTCCTGTGCTTCCTATGAGAGAATAAAGCAAGAGCAACAGACATATAGGTCTAAAATTCTGGTGCCAAGGGTTCCCTGTTTGGTCTCCCTCTCTATTCTTATCAAAGTGAAACTTCCATAGCATTCAGATACAAAGGCGGATTGACTACGAATACTGAATGTTGGCCCTGCACTCAGTGAATTGCTGACTTATACAGTGGTATAATATCACCAGATGTATAGAAGAGCTATCAGTGCTTGGCTCACTAGACTTAAACTCAAGGGTACTGAACACCAAGAAGACAGCTCTGCTCAGTGAGAATCAAGAGAACTTTAACAAATGAGCCTGAGAGCTGCTTGATGGCGGCTAAGAAAAACACTGAGACGCTGCCTTTTCTCACCTGAGACAGAAGAAGAGAGCAGAAAGAAAGAACATTCTTTTCTCTTTCCTTGAGCATAGGCTGGAGGGAGGAAGTTTGAAGACAAATTCCAGAGGGAAGAGCGATGCTCAGATTAAACAATGAAGAGACTGAAAAGACATGGAAGAAAAATCAGAAAAAAGAGGGAGGGGAAGGAAGAAAAAATAAATATAAAGATAAAGATGGGAGGGCAAAGGAGGGGAAGAAAGACAGAATCCTGAGATAAAAAAATGTTGAAGAGTGAGGCAGAATCAAAAGAAGTACCTTGGAGTCAAAAATATGACAATAGAAACAATTTATTGCATAAAAATATGACAATAGAGAAAAAATAATTGCATGTTTTTAAAACCATTAAACATTGTGTAAAAATTAAACTATGGGAAACAAGATAGTGAAAATGATGAAGAATACACCAAGAAACAAAGCAGAAATAAACAAAGTGAAGTGAATGAAAGGGAAAAGCGAGAGAACAAAGCACAAGCAAGACATACGTTAATAAGGTAATTTTTTGTACTGGCAATAAATGTTCTAAAAACAAAGTGTGGATCCTTGACACTACTGAAGACAATAGGAATTTTAGTACTAACTTCACTGGGATTAGGATTTCATCCAAAGCGCTTAATGAAATACACAAGGGATAGAGGTGGGATTTGCATAAGCATCTAAGGATTTTTCTCGTTACTGTGTGGCAAGTTGTTTCAAAGAGCAGTATGTCAAACTGCACTGTCGCAATGTCCATATTGGATGTTACTGCACAGAAAGCTAGTGCACTGTAGAGTCATATTCCAGCTTGCCAAGCAGTAATGTCTCACAAAGACAAGCCCTAAGGGCATTAGGAACACCTAAGGGAGCTAGGACTTTCAATGGGACTGGTTTTGCTAATTCCCCATAGGCACTCCTCAAAATCTCACCCCAGATTGTTTTACATGCTGCAGTGGAAGGGGACAGGACAGTCTAAACGGAGACGTTTTAGCAAAAGACTTCACAGTGTTTGGGAGGGGTACCTGAGTGTCCAGTGTTAGTAAGCACAAGGAGTGGAATAATATGACTTATTAGCAGAACAACAGGACATTTTGTATTTGGAACTAAATATTTGTGCCCTTGTAGTGCTAATGCTGGAAAAAGGATCTGTAAAACTTGTTTTATTTCAGGCAGAATCCAGAAGAGACTTTCAGAAGGAAAGAACTGGCCTACACATTAGCCTGACTGGATAGAAAACAGGACACTTTTGTCAGCTCTGACATTAACCACAAAGAAAAACACTTCAGCAGATTTTTTCCCCAAAATTTCCCCCTGATGCTACCCTGGGTGCAGCTCCACTAGTCAGAGCTCCAATCCAGATTAAGATGCAAGTACCTACTAGTGATTAAAGACCTGACAGCCATCAGCACCTTGTCTAGACCGGTGCTCCTACACATGGTGCTGCAATAGTGGAAAACTTTAGAGAACACATCTGTTGTAGATATAGCTGAAAAAGGAGTTTCTGTTGTGATGCCCTGAATGGAAAAGATCATGGAGGGAAAGGTCCTCTGCCTAGCTGACTGGGAACTGTGGCCTTGAGGACTTAACTGTCTTCTGCGGCAGTCCTCTCTGCTCCCTGCCTATACTGCACCAGCACTAGTGCGAAGCCCTGTCAAAGCAGTAGTTTCTGAATTAGTTTTCTCTCTCTACATTTTTGCCTGTGACACTGCAACCTGTCATAGGCAAATATGTACTGTCAATAACCCACAGTGCAGCTTGGAGCACTGTCCAATCAAGATGTCAGAACAGCTCTACTGATTGCCATTCAACACGAGACAGTCTACTGATGATATTAAAATTAAGAACTATTTAGTGTTCATTTTTTTCACCTTCCCTATTGTTTTCTGAAAAGGCACTCTGCTCTCCTTCCTTACATACACGTACTCACACTCTCTCTCTCTGGGTTGCAATGAAGGACATACAGAGATAGCAAAAGTTAATTCCACTAGAAACAACATTATTTGGGTTCAGAAAAGCCAATTCAGATACAGGTAAGAATAATAAAAAAGTGCCAACTCATGTAAGCTAAAGTTATTTACTTGACAACTTAACACAAAAATTAAGAGCATTTTACCAAAGCCTCATTTAAGTGTGTTTTCCTTTCTTTCTATGGTGTTTCCCAAGAAAAAGATGTTGGATTTCTGAAATGTGACTTTTACTTGATCTTACAGAGCTAAATAAGAGATTTACCCCAGGAGTTCACCACTTTCCAGCTAATGGCACACGCTTTTTCCTGTCCCTTTACTGTTACTTACTAAGACATTTGAGCAAGTGGAAGCTTTCGCTTTCATAACTATTCTGTCTTCTTAATCTATATTTTTAGCAATGTTGAGGAGTGTCTTTGGGCCATCATAATTCAATGTCACTTAAATGACACTGGTGACACAAATGTTACATTTTGACACCATACTTGAAAAATCAGGCAGCAAGAATAAAAGGATCCTAAAAGAAAAAGCTATAACCCATACATTTCTGTACACTTCTATCTGACCAATTAATGCAATAAATATACTGTTTCCAGAAAATAATCTCTCTCTTTCACATGGAACCCATGGGAGATTATTTTCTATCAACCTCAAATGTATTTTCTAGGATAGAAGGGTTGTTTTTCTTGTTATAAGTACTATTATTGCAAGCATTTCCTTTGTGCTCTATGACATAACTTACCTGGATCATTCAATAGCATTATCAGGTCAAAAGCTGTGTATCCATTTTTTGCACGTAGATTGACATCAGCTCCTCGATTCAACAAATACTTAACAACTTCTTTATTTCTTTAAGAAAAAAAAACCTAGTCACATATGTAAAAGAGTGCTAATGTTCCATCTCTTCCTTCTTATGACACACCCTTCCTCCTGAATTAGAATTTGTCCAGATTTTGTCCAAAGGCTCCCAGAATTCCTCCTGAAAGCCACTGTTTTCTCTTTATGGATGTACATAAACTAGGTGCAGAAGGCCAGCTTCTGGCTTACTTTAGGGATATAAGAGATATGAGAGAGTCATAGTTCTTATGCTGGTCCTCTGCACAAGGCTGAATTCCAGCCTATGTTCCCAACACTTTCACAGTCAAAGCCTATTACTGCATATGCATGCTGAAGACAAAAGGCAAGTAAATTTTTTTTCCAAAACAGAGATAGATGTCACTTCATAAATCAAACACCCATCCTCATACACCATAACTATGGCGTTTCTCTTACACTTTCTTATTTGGCTGGTAATTAAGCTATGTGTATGTAGTAAACTGAGATGACTGGAGATGATTTGTGTTAAAAATATTGTTATTTATTTAGATTTCTTAAGAAATGTACAGAAAGACATCTACCGGTCACTCTAGGTGCCTTAAAACTTAAAAGCACAGTCAAAACTAAAACAAGCAGCTCAAAGGCTCCTGCAACAAAATTCAGCTCCCCCTCCAAATCAACCCACCTCTCATAATCAGCTACTATCAACTCCCTCTCCTCCCATCAACCTGAGTGGCTAAGTAGAGCATGCCCTGACGGTCAGCGACTGAGTTATTTTGGCCCAAAGGGTGAGTGAGCAGGCACCACAGCAGTGGCACAGCTGCAGAGAACGCTGTATCACCACAGAGGCACCACCCCTTAACCCGAGGGGGACAACCATAAAGCTCGGCTACTCAGATAAACAGCAGAAGGAATCATGCCCACAAGGAGAGGTAGCTGGTTCCCAAAATAAGTTTTGGGGCTGGCGTTGGCAATTGCACGACACTTTCTCCAACTGAAAACATTATTTCTGACACTCCAGCACACACCCCGATTTCTGATCTCCCAATAAAACCAACCAACCAGCCTGGGACTCTTCTCCCTCCCACTACAAATAAATGAATTCTCCTCTCCCCTCCCCAACAGTTCGTGTGTTGTAACTCCCACCACTGCTCCCCTACTCCTTGAAAATGAGTCTCCCCCTGCTCTGCCTTCTACTCCTGCCCCACACCAGGTTTTCTTTTCCCCCTTTCTGGATCAAGGCCCTCTCCCCCAATTTCCTGACATCGGATGCTGCTCCTGAGGAGGGGAGGAGGGCCTCTATATGAAAGCTATTCAGACTCTTTGACACTAAGGATTTTTAGTCCCAAAGGGGACTGGAAAGGCAGCCTCTGAGCATGTGCCACTCTCAGTTATGTTCTACACTTCAACGGAGTGAAGAGCTCTCATAGGGCAGATCTATACTGCAATCAAAGACCCACGGCACAGCCACAGCCAGCCTGGATCAGCTGGCTTGGGCTGGGGCTGCAGGGCTAAAAAGTGCTATGTAGATGTTTAGCCGTGGCCTGGAGCCCTGGCTCTGAAAACCTGCAAGGGCAGTGGGTCTCAAGCCCAAACATCCTCACAGCTATTTTTAGTCCTACAGCCAAGTCATTTGACCCAGGTCTGAAGCTCAGTGCCATGGGTTTTTATTGAAGTGAAATGTTCCCTTAGAAGCTAAAATCCATCTGGCCCTTGCTACCCCACCTGTTCTGGCTGCACTCCATGGTGCTGATGTACTTAAACTCCCAATGGCTGGAAGTTGAAACTACACAAATTCAGATTAGAAATCATGCCGAAAAGTTTAAGTGAGGGTAATTAACCATTGGGGCAATCTACTTGGGGATGTGCTGGATTCTCCATCGCTTAAAATGTTTAAATCAAGAAGGTCTGTCTTTTTAAAAGACAGTTCAACCACAAGACACTGGGATCCCCAGCACTGAGGTCCCCAGATCTGTCACTGAATTCTGGGATCCTCAGTCATGGTAAGGTCTCTTTTTTTGCTGTTTGTTCTTAAGAGAGTTCTGGTTCAATAACTGAGGCTCCCTAAGAACTTACCTCTTCTTTCTCTCTTTGGGGTGAGGAGTGGCTGATGGAACTGGAGACTGTGTCTAACCTAGTACTGAGGCTACTGAACCTGTGCTACTCTGCACCGACAGGGTTCCATTTGGTACCAGCTTGGTACCCTGGGTCTCCAAGCCACTTACTGGAGATAGGACCTGCTAGACAAACCTGAGGGTCCCAATACCAAAGTAGAAGCTTCTTTTGAAGCTAGCACCAAGGAAAACCACATCAACACCACCATAAATTTCAGCACCTAAGACAGGCCTGTGTCTCATCAGCATAGGATTTTTTATGCCTTGGCATCAGTATTAGAATTCTTAGTTAGCTTGCCCTCTGTTTTTCTGAGCCAATATCTAATGAATTACTTTTGTGGCTACATCTAGGAAGTGGCATAAACCCTCTTCTATCACTAACCAGGGGACAAAAATCACTTACCCATGGTACGTGGCCTGCATTAGTGCTGTCCAGCCATGAACATTATCTTGTTTGTCAATGTCAGCATTTCTCTCAACAAGCATCTGTACAAGGGCCAACTGTCCAGTTACAGCTGCAATCATCAGTGGAGAAGCACCATCACCATTAATAATATTAACTTGATTTGGGTCTTCATCTACAATCTCTTTAACCAGCTGAAAATTTCCTATGAAGAAAGTTACAAAACATAATAATAATGTATATTAGGAATAGACAATTTCTCAGCCACTAAATTAATATATATTTTGATTTGCTAACATTAACAAAATATATTCTTACTTAAAAAGAAAAATAAAGAACCAATATCACCTTTAAAATATGGTATTGTAATATGAGAACTAAATGAAATAGCAACATCAACTGAAAGATAATTACTTCATATACACTATAGCTCCATCTACATTAAAGAACTGAATTATATCCAGTTCAAATGATACAGCTAAGAATTTGCAGTGTTATTTGTTCCTTCAACTGATCAGCATATCTGTCCTGTTTTGCATAAACTGGTGAAATGCATCCACACACAGTACTCCTTCCACTCTTTCCCTGTGCATCACAGCACTTTCTCATAATTCCAAGAATAAATCCCTAGAGCAGGTGCATAAAATGTGTATATTAAATATAATGGAGACATTGGTTCTGACACTGTAGTTAAGGTTGCACATTGACTTGACTTAGAACTAAAACACTTTTTCCCTTTCATGACTGAACGTGGTGTCCAAACTTTACCACAAAGGAGCCTGTTAGCCACTGGGGCCTTGTCTGTATTAGAAAGATAAAAAATAGTATTTTAAAACATGATCTAACTAATACATTTCAACACTAACCTATACAGGGCTTAAGTTAGCTGGTCTTGGGCAACTATAGTGCAGAGCCAAAGCAACTCTCCAACCCTACAACCACAGAGATTGCCATGATTCTCTGAGGGTCTGTTGCAGAAAAAAAATTGGGAACTAAGAAAATGGGACAAAAGGAATCCTCTGAATCTATACCTCTGCAGTAATGGAGGTAAAAACAATCAACCCCTCATCTTCCACAGAGACAGCGAAATCTCCAGAGCTCCTCTGGATAGTCAATTGCACTACCCCAGTTACTTCTACTGTACTCCTTAATAAATTTGAGAGGACTCAGAGGAAAAGAAGGGAGGATAGCATGAATGTATGGAAGCAACACCCTTGAAGAACTCCAGTTACTGGCAAGTATCTCTTTCTTTATCACTGTGATCTTTGCCTATTTCCAGTATTGCTAATTTTACAAGCAGTAAAATCTCCAGATGGTAGACTGAAGAGTTTTTAATTGAACATCAATTGTGCAAGCACTCTCCCAAACCTAACATCAGATCTGGAGGTAAATCTAGGTATTAGCACTGTGCAAACATAATCTTATGTTTCTCCGTTTGAATGTGATAAAGACAACCACAGAAAGAACTTCTTATTGAGTTAAATGCAAAATACTAAAATGCAAACAAATCTCTATGCACAACCTGATCCACTTGGACAGATGTTGAGAAGCAATGACATTTCCCTTACAATGTTTCTCATACGCAATAAAAAGAAATCTAAATAATTTTCTAAATACCCTATATTTATCTACATAATAATTCAAAGATCTCCTAAAATCCAGTGTGGAGTCTAACTTCTACATGGTGTGCATGAGGCTTAGAAGAAAACGCACACACACCAAAAAGTTAAGGATCTCGTTAAGGTCAGACGGTGCGTATGAGACAACCACGACCTTGTGAAAAACTGGAAACAGAGGGTCAGGCACAAGACCCCTATAGTTTACTCACTCTCCTCATTCATGTTACCACCATCAGAAAGCCTCTTTTCATAGATAGGTTCAATAGTGAGCATATTCTTATCCTTTGAGAGATCCTTAAGGGTGCTTCCATCAGTTTAATGTGCATCAGATTCCCAGATGGTAACTAAGTTTTTTACTGGTAGAAAAACATTAACTAGCTCCTTCATGAGTTTTTTCACTGTGGAGTGACTAAATATTTTGCTATTGTTCCAGAGACACAATAAGCAGAAACAGTTGAGAGATGCTCTTGTATGAAGGAATGGGGAGGATCAACAATTTAATGTGCAGGAGATACTCCAAAACATCAAGTGCTGGAGGAGAAACTAGAATGATGTTACACTTC
>ML675603.1:105389085-105413392 GCA_007922155.1 Mesoclemmys tuberculata | reverse complement strand
GGATTATAGTACCTCCTGAACTTCAACAGAACAAGGATGGTCTAACAGAGTCCTATGACACATTCCATCACACAGAGAGACTCAGGGATGAGATGTTGGGTCTAGCCTTTCTCCTGTGTTAATACGTCTGGAAAACTGGTAGATGGAAAAGAGACTCATACTATTGGCTTTGGATTTGACAGATGTTTTACTCCAGAAGTTGATCAAGTTAATTGCAGCCATGTTGTGTGTATTCAGCCACCATGAATTAATACAACAGAACACCACATAGTACAAGATTAATTTGAACAAACAGGGCTTCTGGTGGCAAGATTAAAATTGTTTAATGCAAGCTTACAGTTTCTGCTAATCAGAATGGGAGGACTGGAGAGAAAAGTCAACAATTTGAGACAGAAAGAAAATAAGTTGACAGGAACCTTGAATTTAGGTGCCTTTCATATAGGAGCTTCTTATGACTAAGATTGCTAGGAATGTTTTTGTTAATAAATAGTATATTGCAGTTAGGAGAAATGATGACCCAGTAGAGGTCACTATGAGCTTTGTGTTTCATGATAGTTAGTTATAAAAAGCTAAGCAACAGAATGTACTTTAGAGCAGTTTCCTGAAGCCATCCTGAGAGATTTTTTCCTGACACCTTTACTCCCCGGCAGGGAAACATCTGGCCAGAGTTGATCTGCCGCAATTACTCAATACCATTCCCGATTCTAGATAATTATTTGGGATGTGCTAAACCTATTGGTTATGTCTGTGTGTCTAATAAATAGTAGTTTTAGATAAGAGCATGCTTGCTTGTATTAATCTTCATCAGCCAGAAGTGCTGTGTTCCCAGTGATTTATTCCTGAAACCTCCTGGAATGAAACAGTTCAGTTACCACTGCTTTAGGTTCTGAAAATTTTGAGTAACAACATGACATTTTCAGCAAGCCAAACTGAAACCATCAAGATGACTCTGGCTTTGGCTATTTTTTTAGATAATCTGAGGAACCAAGGATGGGGAAAATATCCTTTGTTCCAATCCAATAGAAAGGCATCCATGACAGATGGGACTTTTCATTCTCAACTGAGAACAGAAACTAAGGTACTTGGTATTTTGGAGTATCTCCTACAATTTTAAACTATCATCAAATGTTTTAGGTACCATTCTTGTTGGTCTTGAACCAAGCACCTCTTCTGATCTGATCTTATCTTATCTTTTTCTGGTAGGTGAAGAGCCACAGGATAGATCTGGTGGACTTTACAGTAATGCCACAATGTGACTGACTCTTTGAAGAATTGGTCTGGCATGAGC
Organism: Mesoclemmys tuberculata; assembly: GCA_007922155.1. Taxonomy (NCBI): domain Eukaryota; kingdom Metazoa; phylum Chordata; order Testudines; family Chelidae; genus Mesoclemmys; species Mesoclemmys tuberculata. Next base: position 105,412,104 of record ML675603.1, on the reverse strand, counting down.
ACCTCTCTGCTTGATGACACAGTACATTACAGACTTGTTGTCCAAAATGACCTAAACCACACCACATCAGGTATGCAGAAGAAAGATAAAGAACTCATCTGACAACAGGGATAAAAAATTTTGTGCTGTTGCATCTGTGACATCATTCTTTTGAATGTTGACATCTCCCAAGACAATGGATCTTCAGAACTTCATTACTATGTCAGACAGCATCTCTCAACGGCTCTTCTAAAATATCACTGGCATCCAAAAATCTATGGATTAGCAGATATCTAATCTGGATTTGTCCCTGGTTTTACAGGTCAGATGGATGAACTGCAAAGATTTTGTTTCATATATATTTTTCCAGCACTTGAATCTGGAAGTGAAAAGTATGCCTAAATCACCTACCAATTTGTATTCTGTGAACTGGGTTGGTGGGCACAGGTGAGCTAGCATGGGGCAAATGGTGTCAGCCAGCCATGTTGCCACGATGTAGACTAGGCCAGGTGACTCATTTTGCATGAGTAGTTGACTGCTGATTTCTACTACTCTAAAGGATGAAATATTGTAATTTATCTGTTTTGGCTCTGTTTGGGTAGTCTATTTGCTGTGTTCACTGGATTTTAAACTTCTTATCTGCTTTATCTTTCCAGTCATTGATGAGTGCTTCCTCTGAACCCTCCTTTTTTTTTATCAGACTTGTATCAGAAGAGTGTGCATACACGGTCAGTTTGATCAGGGCATGCTCAAGAAATCATGGGTCTTTTCCTGTACTGATGGAGTCTACAGGTTCAAAGCCTCATCCACGTTGATAGCCATGTCCTGGAATTGCTGTGGTCTAGTGGATACAGAAGATACTCCAGTGTTGTCATATAAAGAAAAATGATTGTCAATACCAGAGTGGACATCCGCACCCACATCATCATTCCCTGACAGCCTTGTCATCAGCCTCAGCCAGGGCAAAAGTACCTAGCAAGTACCTTAGCCAGGGCAAAAGTAGGTGAATCCAGTAGCACATCAGAATCTGATGTGGGAGGACAGGTAGGTTTCTCAACCCTGAAAACACTGGGACAGAGATGGGAGAGAGAGAAAGAATGTGGCAGTCTCCCTTTCTATTAGGGCTCTTCATATATTAAGGGTGACTAACATCACCCAAGGGGAGAGTGGGGAGTTAATTCCAGGGCAAGGATGACAGCTACATTCCCCCAAGAGGCCCTGGAAGACCAGCTCCTGACATACTTAGTAGCAGAAACATCTATCAAGAGGCACATGATGACCAGATAGGTCTCAAAGTCCACTCTTGAACACATCATGGCAACTCATGAACAATTCAGACAACTGCTGGAATCAGACGCAGAAAGAGAATCCTCACAATCATCTGAATCCAAGGAATGAAGGTCTGAACTGAACCAGCTAGAAAAGTCACTGAGAGGCAGGAACAGCCCCAAGTTTGGGGAATCAGTGGCACCAGAGAAGGAGCCAAAAACATGTTCAGACCCAGAGAAGATAAGAGCTCAGTCTTAGAATTTTTGCTATGTAGCATGATGAATGGAAGTGAAGAAATGAAGTGAAGTGGTTTCCAGAGGCACCTACTTTGGTGTGACACAGGCTTGGCATGGGCTTCTATGCACTGGTCAGTAAAATAAAGATTGTTCATGAGTGAAGGGACAAGAATCTGGGATGCTCTCTCTTGCTCTACAATTATTTCAAAAATTGATTGCAATGTATGACTGAAAAGGAAACCATTACATTTTCACACCAATTGGCATTTCCGCTTTTATGCCAACAACTTATTAGATAGAAGCATTTTAAAGGTAGCATGTATTTGGAATAATTGGAACTTCTAAAGTAGGCCACTTTAGAAGGATAGGTTTAGGTTTTTATGTCAAGTTTTGAGCCAAATAGATTTTCTTATAATGAAATGAGGGGAAAGATGAGCCTAGACTACCTTGAATATAGAACACTTCTATTTCCAAGGTAAAACTAACAGTAAAGAGAGGTCAGAGTAGCCTATAACTACAGTGCACACTGTCCCAATTTCCCATGTTAGCAAGTAAGCCTGCCCTACAATACCAAGAAACAGATATGGTAAAGATTTTTTTTAATGCTTACCCATTTTCAAAGCATGAAAGACATCAGGTTGCTTCCTGTCATTATCTGAGAAAATACAAATATTTCTATTAAAATCAGCCATGTAGGCAAAAATTTGTAGTACAATTTGTGTAGCAAAAAAAGTAAAAAATATATTCTACATATAATTATTTTATTCCAAAATGTACATTTTGATCAATAAAGAAGAAAGCACAAAGAAACTAATATAGGCCCTGTGGGAGTAGAGGTCCATCAGCAGGATCAGGACTACAGACTGTATAAAGCATCAGTAGAGTTGTTTGCTACCCAACATCTGTTCTGTATAAGGAAAAGAAATCTTGAAGTTTATATAGTAATAGGTCTGGAAAGGTAAACTATCAGTTAAAGGATGAAATTCACTTCAGAGGGCCCACAATAAGGTTCAAAGCATTAGTGTAAATTTCAGGGATAAAATGTGTGAGCTTCTGCACTGGGGTCAATAATCCCCAAAGTATGAGTCTACTCTGAAATATGACTCAAAAATGGCTTTGTGGGGCTCCATTTTCATTTCTACTCATGGATTTTCAGATCAAATTTGCTCAGTTCATATAAAAAATATTTTTCTAAACCCTCTTTCTAAGATCTTGATCTTCATCCTTATCAATGATAAAAGAACTTAAGAACAGCCATACTGAGTCAGACCAATGATCCATCTAGCCCAGCATCATGTCTTCCAACAGTGGTCAATGCCAGATGCCTCTAAGGGAATAAATAGAGCAATTATCAGCAGCTGGCAGTCAGAGGCTAAAGATTCTGCAAATGAAATTAATTTAAGTTATTTAGGGCATAGAGCTTGTCTTCATAAATGTCTGAAGTGTCTGGAACTGTTGGCAAGATATAATTAAGGGAAAAAATTATATAGTCTGTTATGTGTATACAAGTCAGAAAATAAATCCAGCTCCGTCCTCCAAAGCATTACTGGTACTTTAGTGCTAACAGGAGTAAAAAGTTATATATATATATATTTGAAATGAAATCAAAAAGCAGGAGATAGAGCTACTAAGTTAGAAGTTGCCATTTTTACACAGAGAGTTTTCTGTCCATAACCTTCACAAGGAGTAATTCCAAAATACTGCATAGAGTCAGATGAGGAGCAGAAAACCAAAGGAAAAATGAGAATCCCTTGGGCTCTTTAAAACTGGGAGCTAGAGCTGTAGGTCATACCTGGTCCTAGTCATGTACACTAGGGGAAATTATATAGAACACTTCTTAACTCTTAGGCAAAGGACCAGAAAGGAGAGACTGGGGTCAGAAAAAGTCCTGGAAAGAAGGGCTCCTTGCACCTGTTAAGTGAAAGGCCAGATAGGGAGACACCTGCAGGGAACAGCAGCTGGCTGGGGGAAACCTCAACTGGAGACCCCCCTGGATGAAAGAGTATAAGGACTGTGAAGCTCTGGAGACAAGGGTTAAAACAACACCATGAGGGGCAGTCAGACTATTTTGGGTAGTTTTATTTTTGTTTATGAAAAAAAGCCCTGAAAAGAAAACTTGGAAGTATGCTGTTGTTTAGGGCGTGAATTCTCCTTCCCTAAGCTGGTGCATCAACCAGCCAAGTTACACCTAATTAGCAGATACCCATCTAAGAGCTGGAGAACTAATGTGAATCTCCCTCTCTGCTGCCCTCCCTTTTGAGAGAAATTCCTTTTGTTTCCCTATGGAAATAACAACATACCTCCATGTTATTTGGTGGGAACCTGCTTGCAGGCAGGTGGTACAACTACTTTACTCAAAAGTGAGTAAATCCACTCCAAGAACATCTAGATTCAGAGCCCTGTGCCTCAAAGTACAAAATGTACATTAAAAACTACCTCTGGTTCTTATGTCTCAAAAACATTTAACCTACATCTTACAGAAAAGGTAACAACAGGATAATAGCCAATACCTGTCTGGGGTCGGATTGTTGTTAGTGATTCCAGATAATCTTTCATGTCCTTGTGTTTGAAGCCAATGGAGATTTCAAATGGTGTTTTATGCAGCACATTTAGATGGTTAGGATTGGCTCCCTTATCCATGAGTTGTTGTGCCAAGTTCACCTTTCCACTAACAGCTGCCAGCATTAGAGGACTCCAGCCCACAGTCTTCACCGTGTAATTACAATCGGCTCCCCAGTCCAGGAGCAAGTGCACCACTGCCTCATACCCATGCTGGACAGCTGCTATTAGTGGCGTTATATCTGGAAGTTCCTCTCTGCTGTTGTCAACCAAATTGGTATTAAAATGGTCATAATTATCAACAAAAGCTCCAGATTCCAGCAACAATTTCACCACACTGACATGGCCACCTCTAGAAGCCATTGTAAGTACACTGGCTCCCAGTTTATTCTGCGCATTGAGATCAGCACCATTCTCCAACAAGATGTGAGCCACAGTGAGATGTCCAAACCTGAAGAGGAGGAAAAAGAATTGCAAAGAGATAACCAATTCTACTGTAACAAACATCTTCTACAGAAAGCATGTGAGAAAATTTTGCTACAGCATTTACCCAATATGTTAAACTCTCATACTATACTTACATAAACTGAAAACATACCATTTGGTCTCAAGACTATCACCTCTGCCCAACCCCCGGCCTTTGACACTAATATATAGAAGAATCCATAGAACTATAAAGACTTGGGAAAAAACACAAATGTCCCAGATCAAGAAGGCATTTAAGTATGTGTGTAACTTTAAGCATGTGACTAATCCCATATTGAAGTCACATGCTTAAAATTACACACATACTTAAGGGATTTCCTGAATCAGGCCCTAAAAAAATAAAAGTAATGTTTTAATATCACTACTGATTTACTTGCTACTGTGTACAGATATTTCGATTATAAATCCCTTTTTTTCAAATATAATCTCTTTTAAGGGATTTATTTCACTGTTAAATGAAATCTTTCTTCACCATAAACTCATCTCCCACCTCAATTTTTTGACATTTTAGGAGAGGTTTTATTTGTTTCTTTTAAATTATCAGGCCAATTAACAACTGGGCTAGTAGTTTACAACTCCAAATTCCATCTTCCTTCCTATAAAATAAGTTTCTATTGCTGTGAGCTCGGCAGTGCCAAGATAGCTCTGAGAGAGTGAGATAGATTTTTAACCATTCTGTGGACAGAACCAAAAAAGTTCCAACTACAAAATATTTATTACTGGGGGGGAGCCAGAAAGACCTAAGCTTGGCTGTGGTGAAAGATGCTAGAAAAAAGAAAAGTTAACAGGCAATGTACAAACCAGAAGGAAGAGGGATATGTTCAGTAAGTAAAATAATTTCAGTTTCAAATGCTTGGGGCTTTTAATAAATATCTCAGTCTCAGCATCCTGCAGATTGGAAATAGGGAAGGTTTTTGGGGGAGAGGGTTTGTTTTGTTTTTGTTTCTTTTGTATGTGTTTCTTTAACATTACCAGGATATTTTTTTTATCATAAGAATCAGGCTATTTCCCCCATTCTTACCTCCCCTACTCCCCCCTACAATCTCCCCAGCCTGTGAGCTCCTAACAAAAAAAGGTTTCTTCCTAAATTACAAGGGGATAAGCAATGACAGCACAGCCAGGAAATGCCTCCCTGTCAGATTTTGCTAATGGTAGCTACTTCTGCCCCATAAAAATGCTGCCCTTTCTTCCCACAGGAAATATTATAGAATCATAGAATATTAGAGTTGGAAGGGACCTCAGGAGGTCATCTAGTCCAACCCCCTGCTCAAAGCAGGTCAGCTCAGCTAAATCATCCCAGCGAGGGTTCTCTCAAGCTGCATCTTAAAAACCTCTAAAGATGGAGATGCCACCACCTCCCTAAGTAACCCATTCCAGTGCTTCACCACCTTCTTAGTGAAAAGCTTTTTCCTAATGTCCAACCTAGACCTCTCCCACTGCAACTTGAAACCGTTGCCCCTTGTTCTGTCATCTGCCACCACTGAGAACAGCCTAGCTCTATCCTCCCTGGAACCCCCTTTCAGGTAGTTAAAGGCTGCCATGAAATCCCCCCTCATTCTTCTCTTCTGCAGACTAAATAGGACTAATTCTTTCAGCCTCTCCTCATAAGTCTTGTACTTCAGCCTCCTTATCATTTTTGTTGCCCTCCGCTGGACTCTCTCCAACTTGTCCACATTCTTTTTGTAGTGGGGACCCAAAACTGGACACAGTACTCCAAATGCGGCCTCACCAATGCCGAATAGAGGGGAATAATCACTTCCCGTGATCTGCTGGCAATGCTCTTCCTAATGCAGCCCAATATGCCATTAGCCTTCTTGGCAACCAGGGCAAACTGTTGACTCATATCCAGCTTCTTATCCACTGTAACCCCCAGATCCTTTTCTGCAGAACTGCTGCCTAGCTTGTCAGTCCCCAGCCTGTAGCTGTGCATGGGATTCTTCCATCCTAAATGCAGGACTCTGCACTTGTCCTTGTTGAACCTCATCAGATTTCTTTTGGCCTAATCCTCCAATTTGTTTAGGTCCTTCTGTATCCATTCCCTCCCTTCAAGGGTGTCTACCACTCCCCCTATCTTAGGGTCATCTGCAAGCTTGCTGAGGGTGCAATCTACCCCATCCTCCAGATCATTAATGAAGATGTTGAACAAACCTGCCCAAGGACCGATCCCTGGGGCACTCCACTTGTGACCGGCTGCCAGCTATATATCATATATATTATCACTTAATATATGTCACATAAGAGTACTTTTTTGGGAATTCATGTATTGCTGTTTATTTATAATAATACATATGTATGTTAACAGAAAATATTTTACTTTGCTGATTTATGGTAGAATTAAGGTGGTGTTTGAACTTGCATTTGAGAGCAACCAATGTGTGTCATTAATTATCATAAAATAATTTGTTCCTTTTCCAAGTTACACTTATACTCTGAGGATATAGATTTAAGGAAAGTATTAATTTTAGATCAGAGATTGTGATAAAATATACACTTCTGTAATAATAAGCCTGATTCTCCATTTATATAAAGCCCAATATCCCCCAGAAATGAATTCAGCAAGGTACTTAAGCACGTGCCTATGGCACTACTCATATACTTAAAGTTAGACACGTGACTAACTGCCTTTCTTAATCAGCGACCTAGAAAAATTTCTGTTAAAAGAGGACATACTTAATGGCATAGACCCCTAAACTAGGCAGAGTTCTTGGTGCATGTCCTAGCTGGAACACAACTATGCTCTGATTATTCTTACCTGCCCGTGACCCCATCAGGGCCATGGGTAGCCTGAGCCTAACTTACAGTGCCCATGAGGCACCACAAACAGAAATAGAAAATCATAACTAGTGTGTCTGTTCAACTGGACTGATCTTCACATTTCCCAGCACCCATTATTATCACCAAGTTGAATGGCATGGGAGCCTCCATATGAGTACCAATCACCTGGAGGGTGGGGGGAAATCAAGCTGTTTAATGATGTTAACTGTCTTTCACATTCATCCCTGTCCTATCTGTTCCATTTAGGATGTGGTAATTTATGCCAAAGCAGTCCCCAGCTAACCTCATCATGAGAGAATGGAAAGGCGACTTAGAACTACCCTTTCTCCGTTCAGCTACAGAAATGAAGCCTATATTTTTATAAAGTAAACAGTATTTTAAGCTGCTTAACACAGCTAGATTGTCCTCCTATATATGTTTGTACAGTGTTTCATCCCGTGGAGCTTTGCACCCAAAAAGGGCCTTTATGCATTACAGCAATTAAATTAAATTATAATATATTTGAGGAATCTCTGTATTATTAGATTAAAGAGGAGAAGGGAACTAACTATGCTAACAACAGATGGGAATTAACAGCCATATTTCCCTGGTACATGTGAAATAGTTGTGGAAGAAATGTATCAGAGAAAATAGTCTTCAAGCAATAAAACACCCCAATATGGTCCAGATCCTACAAACAGTAGTAATTAACTTCCACACATAGGCAGTCCCACTGATGTCAATTGGACTATGCATGTGAATAAAGTTAAGCATGTGCTTAAGTGTCTGGAGTCTATCTTTGTAAGGACTGTAGACAGGATTAATGTTCAAGCAATACACTTCCTTAGCATATTTTGTTTGGTCATCAACATAATTCACTAAAGACAGGGCTATATTCTCCATCCACTTTTAATTTTCTCCATGAGTTTTAATGATGCAGAAGTCTCTGCCCAATATTTTTTTAAATGGCAATTTCTAAAAAGTGACCTGAGGAAGTCGTGCGCCCTTTTTTCCAGTTTCATTATTTTTACAGGTGCAAATATTTTTAAGGAAAAAAAAGCAAGCATAGATTTTTGCTTGGTTTTTTTACTTCAGAAATACCTGGATTGTTAAACCTTGTTCTTACTTGAGAACCAGCTGAAGGACTTGTACATTGGGAGCTCTCTCTGATTTTTAACTGAGGAACGGCTGTTGACTCTTGAAAAGATTTTTTTTTCTTCAAAGTTTTAAACCAACCAACTAAAAAAATAATAATTTTCCCTCTCAACCAGGTGCTCAATTATTTTAGTAAACTCTTAGGTTCTGCAATCCAATCCTGCAAAAGATTTACACACACGCTTAATTTAAGACCTACAGATATGTAAAGGTAAACACACATGCAAACATTTGCAGGAATGGGGCCTTAGATAGTACAGCAATAAGTGCTATAGTAAACTCTATGACAGATACAGCAAATGAAATCATTTGATTTATTGATTGTTATAAACTAGTTGTTTTCCATTTCATCCAGTCAGACTTTTAGAAAAATTAGGCAAAGCCCATTGAAATAGGAGTCTTTTCACTGACATCAGTAGGCTTTGTATCAGCCCCTGTAAGTCAAGATTCCCTAACCAGAAAAACAAAACCAAATAAAATAAACTTTCAGGCATATTTAATTCCCGTAAGGAAAGGAAGAGGTGCACAACAGTTTTTTATTTCCATGTCACTTTTAAAAATACATGGTACTGTTATTCATTGGTTTCACTTAGGACTTGGTGAAACGTATGTAATTTACAAATCTCTAATTATGACCTATAGCACCACTTACTGTAATAATAATAAATTAAAGGCCGATGGAAAAAAAATTCATTAACACTAAATTCTGACATTGGCTCAATTTCACACTACACACGCCTCTCCTCACCAGCAAAACGTAACTGTCTTGCAAGTTCTATCGTTGTTTAAACTGATATTTTAAAATAATCTTTTCACCGCAATAATATCCCAGCATACCGATGTGACACTTTACGGCTCCTACTCCTCCAGAAGTTGGAGCCCTCCGTAGTTTGAATAATCAAACCCAGAACGGCTCATGTGTCTAGAGTCGCACTGCCCCTCGCAAGGCCTGGGCCTGTGGCACTGGCTACCCTCGGTGGAGGAGCGGAGCAGACACTGGACGTGCACACGCCACGCTGCCCAGGGGAAGGAAGGTCTGTGCTCTGGGCAGCCGCTGCCCAGGTTTGCGCTGCTCTCCGGCCGCGGGGCGCTCAGGGCTTGGGGTTTCCCACCCGACTGCCTGCAAAGGACGGACCAGAGCGGGGCACCCGCCGGGGCCGGGGAGGCCAGCAGCGAGACCGGGCCCGGGCTGCCGCGCCCAGCACGGCCGCCTTCGGGGAGCCGGGGGAGCCCCGCGCGCGCAGCCAGCCCAGGCGAGACCCCCCGAGCCTGGCCCAGCCCCGCCCGGCCCGCGGCCCTACCTGGCCGCCTGCATGAGCGGGCTCCAGCCGTAGTGGTTCCGGCTCTGCACCGAGGCCCCCTTGCGCAGCAGGAACCGCACCAGCTGCTCGTGGCCGCCGGCCGAGGCGAACTGCAGCCCCGTGTTGCCGGCCTCGTCCGTGCAGTCCACGGGCACCGCCGGGAGCGGCGCCGCCTCGCCGCCGGCCGCCCCGGGCTCCGCCGCCTCCTCCGCCGCGCCGCACGCCGAGCCGCTCCCGGCCAGCCCCAGCAAGCGCCGGGCGCTCGCGTGGTCGCCCTGCTCGCAGGCGCGGAGAAACAGCTGGACCTGGGCGGGAACCCCGCACTCCCCCATCGGCGGCGCCGCGAGCGGCCAGCTCCGCCGCCTCCCTCGCCGGCCGGGACCGGGAGAGCTGCGTGGGCCGGGGCGGTGCTTTGCGGCGCTGCGATGTCACGACTTGCGAGCTCCCCCTTCCCCAGCGCCTGGCGCCGGGGCTCGGGACGGTCGGGGGTGCCGCGTCACCGTTCGTTGCCGCTGCGAAATCGGATTTTCAGCTGGGCCACATGTAAAGACGGGTATTTTTGTACTGTGGAAAAGCGTGCTACAGGGTGAGACTGGCAGGGGAGTGTGTGAACCCCGAACGAAGATGTTCCTGCTCTTTGAGTCTCTTTCCGCTGCGGAAAGCGACATGGTGTTCTATAGTAAACACAGATTGTATGGACGGAAACCCTGACGCTAGTGTCAAGCATTGTAAACAGTATTTGAAATACAGTTTAAACACAAGCTATTAGGCAGAAGAATGTCTTCCATTGTTCTTTACATGGACTTTCCCCCCATTGTCACTGTTACACCAGACTGATCACCAAATCTGCTTTATGCACTTCGGCAAAACATATGAGCATATTGCCCCAGATCAGTCTTATTCTCAGGCCTTTGCCTCACTGTCTGTTCAAACTGAAGTGCCTTGTCCTTGCTGTGTTTTTAAAGTCAAAATAGCCCCCTCGCCTTAGTTACTCGCAGTTAAACAAAACAAAAATCACCTTTTTAGCAGTGAAGAAAAGTTTTTAGCACTTATGTAATGTAACTAGAGTATCTCACATCTTGCAGCGCAGCATCTTCACAACAGTCGAGGGGAGAGCACCTTCCATTGACCCTGCCTGCCACCTTTAGGAATCAATGGGAGAGCTCTCTAGCTCTCTAGCTTTCTAGTGCTAGTGCATTAGCCCTAGTGCTTTTTCACATCACCACTTGTGCGTAGAACTTAGTATCCCATGTATTCACCAAAAGCCAGATTGTAAAGGTTGAATGCACGTAGATGCTTTTGAAAAATCCCACTTGCTGCCTCGAATACCTTTAAAAATCTAGCCCTAAGGGCACTATACTCTTTTATGAAATCCTTCAAAAAGGCAAATTTCAACTGTAAGTTTTACTTAATATAGGTTAAGTATACAACCCTGAGACAGATTGACAACCCTAAGTAGTCAAAAATCATGTTATACACTTAAAAGTCATGACATTAAATGCGTGCTTTTTGTTCTTTTAATTTTTCTTTTTGTTTTTGTGCCTTTAGGGCACATTAGCTCCATACTTCTGCTGTCGTCTCTCCCTAAGAATTCATATACTTAAAAGAGTTGTACATTTCTATAACATTCCATATAATTTTGGACTTCTAGTAACATAATTTCCACCTCCTTTTGTAATAGAAAACTTCTGAAAAATTCTTATTTCTGTAAATTACCCATCCTAAAAACAGTGAAGTGCACACTTTACTCTTCTATTACCTCATTTGTAGCATAAAGAAATGTTGATTTTTCTACTCAATTGCAACTTTCAATTTCTAATTGCATATTTTAATTTCATAGCTACATATTCAGTTATGATACATTTTAATGATCTTCATTCTGACCAGTTTACTGTTCTATACTGCTAAGATCAAGGATTTTTTAAGATGAATTACCCTGTTACTCCTTTGTATTGATTGTGTGTGGAGAGTAGTGCTGATCTCACTTCATTTGCTTTTTGGTGAAACTAAAGTGCGTTGTCTCCACTATGCTTTTACACTAATCCCACAGTAAAAACACACGTTTTCTTAGCACTTAGGATAGGGACTATACTGGTGCTTCAGATTTTAAATTAACTATTATTATCCAGAGCTTGACAACTCTGAGTAATGATTGTGTGGTGAACACAGCTTTTTCCCCAGCAGAAGTATTTGCATCTGAATGTCTGCTTCTCCATCTCTACCCCCTGTCCCCCCCCCATTTTTATGGGTGTTGGCAAATTAGTTAGAAAATTTTAAACTGAAGGAATTAACAGAGATTTTTGCCCCACAATTTCCCTTATTCCCTTCCTTTATTAAGGGCTTGACTAGGTGGTGTGACACTACATGTGTGAAGTTAATGCACGTAAGTTAAATGCCTTAAACTCCTGTGTGGACACTTTTGTTCAGAATTTATGGCCTTAGTTTTAATAACAGCAGTCAGGGCAAGCATAGATACTTGCAAGAGTCCTTCCCCAAATCACTATTATCACCAGGCTTTTGACTTGTGTTGAACATTTTAAAAATGTTGTAGAATCCAGGTGTATCCAAATAGAAAGAGTTAAGTAGTGGAGCACTCATCTTAATTTCTTGAATGTTGCCCTATGTAGAAAGGCTTTTGCAATATTTCACAAGTATCAAGTTTGACATGACAAAATTTCAATAAATGGTTTATGGTTAAAATTAAAGGTGATCTGCTTCTTCCTTCTGATCTGTGCTGGTCAGGACATATTTCATGAATGGGAGAATGAAGGCCTGAGAGTGTTATGATAGATTCTGCTGTGCGCACAGAGGGTGTTGGCTTAGTTATAGAGTGATCCCCTCTATAGGCAATTCATATAAAGTGATGGCTCTCTAGTCCCATTACAATTAACCAACTGGTCCTTGGCTTTGGTGCTTTAGCTGCAAAGATTTCACTTTGATTTCAGCCTCTACCTGCTAGCTAACCAAAAGTAATATGAACCTTATTTTTAATAACCATGTGGTCCAGTAAAATTTAACTTACAAACACAACATTTGTTGTGTTTACCCCTTTCTTGCATTATGATGGTAATATTAATGAGTCCACTATTGTGATATTCACAAAGGTGTGAGGACACATGGTAATAGGCTCAACAAAAATATTTTTAGCTCACGTAAAACATGATGTGTCTCAGCACATGTGCAGAGTAGTATGTGGCAGTTACTAGACATGCTCTGTATTTGTTTCTGAAGCGGTATAGGATGCCTTTATTGTATTCAAGCCACTTGGCAGGTCACTCTGTGTTTACTCACCTTATAGCTGAGCCAATGAGAGCTTAAGGGGGAGCTTAAGGGGGAGAAATGTTATCAATGTATCTGCTGAAGACAGCCCTGTGACACCAGTGGCTGATCAGTGCAAGAGCAAAGAGCATGCATATGTCCGCTGTGAAGGATGTTTTTGCTGACAACAGGCGTGTGTGTTTTTCTTGTCCCGTTCACCATAATGGATGACGAGGTGAGGACACTAGTACAGACCACAGGGGCCCAATGAGGCCACCAGGGTCCAGATGACCTCCAAGCAGAAATCAATGTGGGTGCATCAAGAAAAAAATCAATTACTAATGAGTTAGGTGACCCAGGACCAAGCTCTCTTGCGAGAGGTGATGGACCAGCTAAAGACCCTGACCAATCTTGCCCATGGGTCTGACAGAACGAAAGCCCAGAGAGCCACCAGCTCCCTACCAAAGATGACTGCAGAAGGTGATGTGGAGGCATACTTTCTGACTTTTGAGAGGACTGCACTGCGCGAGGCCTGGTCCCAGGTCCAGTGGGCCAGCATTCTTGCCCCTTTTCTGTGTGGGGAAGCCCAAAAGACCTACCATGACATGTCTGCTGAGGCCGCAGCTGACTACCCACAGCTGAAAGCAGAGATCCTGGTCCAATCAGGGTCGTGATAGCCCAGGGGTATCATGAGTGGAGGTACCAGGAAAGCAAGCTCTCAAGGTCCCAATTGTTCAACCTCGCCCACCTTGCACAACAGTGGCTGCAATCTGGGGTCTGTAGTCCAGAAGAGATCCTGGAGGTCCTGGTCATCAACCGTTATATATGAGGGGACTACCACCAGACTTCCGCACGTGAGTAGGCCAGAACGAGCGCTCCTCCTACGAAGAGGTGGTCATGCAGGTAGAAAGGTAGCTGGCAGCCAGGGGGCTCTCCCAACCACCCAGGAAAGACTCACCCCAAGTCAAGCCATCAGCCTTGATCCCTGGAATTCGAACAATTGAGAACCTGGGAAAGATTAGGGGAAAGAAGAAAAAAGTCAAGGGGCAGCCAGAGGCCGCGAAGGGACAGGGTGACCTAGGCAGAGCAGACTACAGGGTCGGACCCCCTAGCCCAAAGAATAGAGGGTAGCCTAGCGCCGTGTACCAATGTTATGCATGCAGGCCAAAGTCATGGGGGTTACCTGAGTCCATGAGGCTGTTAGCTATTATCCCATCATTCTGGTAGAAATTGGAATTCAAGGAAATGTCACCAAGGTTACTGCAGGGGTAGTCCCTAAGCTCCTGTACCCTGTCCTGATAAGAAGGGATTTCCTGGGGTTTGGAAGCCTACTCCCACCAGAGGAGTTGAAAAAAAGGGGGATCCTGAGGTACATGAATCCTCTTTAGCGGAAAAAAGCCCCAATGTTCTCTGAGATAGCTCAAGATCTGTTCCCCATTCCTGGGAAGGCCAGAAAGACCAAGCATGAAAGGAGGGCCGCTAAGGCTTAGGTACCTGGATTCTGACTCAGGGCCACAAGGCTGCCCTAATAGGCATGCAGATGCAGGCAGAACATAGGAGGAATTCCCAGGGAGAAGAGGGAGCCTGAGGCTGGTCCCAGGCCCGACCCCACCAAACAAGAAGGGGGAAAAACTGAGATAGGCACACTTGAGCTTGAACAGCTGAATCCTGTGAGGGAGAGTTTTGGGCGAGAGCAGGCAGAGGACCTGAGGTATGATAACGCCAGGAGGGAGGTTGTAGAAATAGATGGGGTGCCTGTGGAGGGAAAAGTCCAGGGATCGAGGCCCTACTTCATAATCAAGAGGGAACTATTGTACTGGGTATCATAGACACAGGGACAGGAGGTGCAGCAGCTCCTGGTGCCACAAAAGCATCAGAAAAGAGTGTTGAGCCTAGCCCACAGTCACCTCTTTGGGGGACACCTAGGAGTGGAGAAAACCTTGGCACGGGTCCTACGGAGGTTCTTCTGGCCTGGAGTACATGAGGAGGTCCAGCGCTATTGTGCCTCTTGCCCTGAGTGACAGCTACACAGCCCCCGTCCACAATTAGAGGCCTCTCTGGTTCCTCTGCCAATTATCAAGGTTCCGTTTGAGTGAATAGCTATGGACTGGGTAGGCCCCTGGAGAAGACAGCCCAAGGCCACCAACACATACTTGTTGTCCTGCACTATGCCACCCAATACCTGGAGGCCGATCCCCTATGGAACACTGCCTCTAAGATGATAGCAACATAACTTGTAATGATCTTTACCAGAGTAGGGATACCTAAGGAGATCCTGACAGATCAAGGGCCCCCTTCATGTCAAAGATAATGAAGGACCTATGTGCCCTGCTTCACATATGGGCCCTGTGGACTTCTGTTTACCAACCACAGACTGACGGCCTGATGGAGAGGTTGAACAGGATTCTCAAGGCTATGATAAGAAAAGTAGTAAGTCAGGATGGGAAAGACTGGGATAACCTGTTGCCTTACCTCATGTTTGGCATCTGGGAGGTTCCTTAGGTCTCCACTGGATTTTCCCCCATCAAGTTATTATATGGACAAAACCCCTGGGGCATATTATACATCGCCAGGGAGATTTGGGAGGAAGAACTGAACCCAGCGAGAAACATAATGGACCACATACTACAGATGAAAGACTGAATAGCCTGAGTCACTCCCATCCTACAAGAACACTTGGAGAAGGCACAAGAGGCCCTGCAGACCTACTATAACTGCAAAGCAAAGGTTCAACAATTCCAGCTTGGAATCTGAGTAATGGTACTGAGAGCAAGCTGTTGGCCTAATGGTAGAGGCCTTACAGAGTAGTCGAATCTGGGGGAGAGGAAAATTACAAGGCGCAACAGCCAGGCAACCGGAAACAAGAGCAGGCAACCTGAAGCCCTGGCAGGTCTGGGAGGCATGTGTAGTCATCATAGAGACTCTGCCTCAGGAAACAACCCACATGAAGAGGTGAAGATATCCCCCGACTTAACGCCGGACCAAAAGCTGAGGTGGCCAAGATGGTCAATCGAAATTGAGATGTGTCCTCAACAAAGCTGAGCCGAACAACAGTGGCCTGTCACCACATCATCACAAACCCAGGGCCAAGGTAACAATAAAACCCTACTGAGTCCTAGAGGCAAAAAGGGAGGAAATCAAGGCTGAGGTAAAAAAAATGTTAGAACTGGGAGTTGTGGGTGCAGGGACAAAGGATGTCAGTGCTGGGCCACATTCCTGGGCGGCTGGGAGTTGGGCCCAGGCTTTGGACACAAATTGTCCTCCATGGCACCCCTGACTTGGGCTAAAAAGGCCATATACTACACAAGCAATAATCATGTGCAAACCACAGCACTTTTCTAGCCTTGAAGTTAGGGAAGGAGAGAGTATATCAGAGCAACTTTCTACCAGTGTCCAGTGTAATACAGGAAGGCTATGTTTCCCCCTTACCCCACTCCCCCGCCAACCATTCCTCTCCTCACCACCTGGACAAAGAATGTGGTAAAAGGGTGTTATCTCTTCTTTCCCAGGCAGCATGCCTGTTAGGGAAGGCTCAGGATCTCTCCCCCTAGTTCTTCCCTTGTAGCTAGTTATTAAGGGACTTCATGGTCATTCCTGCTGTTAAGATAAAAGTTTATGCTATGCAAGTTTCATGGGAACTAACAAATGGGTGGATATAATTATATGCCTCCCCTAGTCATTAATATTCATTTTATAATCTTTTATATTATCAAATAGGGATTTTATGGGGTATTGTAGAAGTGTGTGTATTTACGTATTATTTTAGTTAAAAAGTTGTAAAGTAGTGAACTCAAGGCTCACTTTGTTGGACGTGCATGACAAAGGGGAACGAGTGGACTAGAAGCTGTAACCGAATAAACGCTCCTTATCACTCCACTCAGCTCAATCTCTCTCTCTCTTCAACCGGCCCTGCAACAGGAGCCATTGAAGAATCCCACAGCTAGTGGTCCAGGAATTGTGCCTAAACCTAATGGCACCACAAGGTTTTATAATGACTGTCACTAACTGAATGAGATTTCCAAATTTGAAGCATACCCTATACCATGCATAGATGAATTAGTTGAGTGATTGGGCAAGGCCTGATTCTTGACCAGCCTGGATTTGACAAAAGGGTATTGGCAGATTCCCCTGGCAAAAGAAGCAAAATAAAAGACTGCCCTCTTCACGCCTAGGGGTCTATTCCAATACACTGTTCTCCTCTTTGGACTACATGGGGCCCCAGCCACCTTTCAGCACCTTATGGACAAGTTGTTGCACCCCCATGCCATTCTCTGTGTTCCCTACGTGATGGAAGATTCAATGTCTTTTGCTCCTTTTCTATTACCCAAAGTCCATTGGCTGTGCTTCCAGAGCCAGAAAATCTTCCCGAGGTTCAGACTTCCCACGGTGCAGGAAATCTTCCCGAGGTGAGCCACTGCTGGCTGCGCGAGTGAGAGAAGTGCCAGTCTGGTGTGCCACAGGATCATTGAGGCCACTTGCCTAGGGTGGCAAGTGTGGTGGAAGGATGTTAAATCCACCTTGTATGTGGAGTGCTGGAGCCAGCCTGTTAGCTGTGCTGCCAGAGGTGACCTTGTGAGTTGCAGGGCTTTCTGTGCCCGAGGTGCAGTTTTCCCCCCTTCTCTCCAGCCTTGCATGCTGGATGGATAGGACTTGTGCGTCCTTGAAGCAGTCTCACTGCTTTGACCCAGCCTTGTGTGCTGTGGGAATGAAGGTCCTTGTGACATCTGGGTGGCCCATGAGTGGCTAAGATCCCAGAACTCAGCTGTGAAACTGAAAGCAGTGGTGAGCACCTGTAAGCCAGATGCAGAGGAAAGACTTACTGAGTACAAGCACCCTCAGGTTTGGTAGAAGCTGATGAGGCCAGCCAGCCAAATACCTTGAGGTAGCCTGACACAAGTTGGGGAAGTATCAGATGGAGCATTGCGCTCAGAACTTACGCTAGCACAAAGGCTAGGTAGTGCAGGGAACAGCGTGACTTGATCCCACTGAAAGACTCAGGGTACTTGAGGCTGTGAATGGCGCCAAGAGATTTGGGACGTCCGGGTGGACACAGCAGACACATAAAGATTATTTAGAGTGATGTCTCAGTGATCTGGGGAAAGGTAAAAATCTCAGAGAGGAGGGTTGTTTAGAGGGATCATGGCCTTCACAGATTTGTGTCGGCATTGGGAGGAGTTTATGGGAGCTTGCCCCGGGCTACCAGGAAGTTGAGAAAGAAAGCACTCTTGTACGGTTTAGCCCAGGTGGCTAGGGAATTAGAGAAGTGTGCTGGGAACCAAGGGAAAAAGTTAGCCCAACTAAAAGAAGCTCTGGTGAGCAAACAGAATGAGATAGGGGACCTTCAGGGAAAGGTGGATTGGCTAAATGCCAAAGAATTTAATCATTCCACCCAAGTTAATGAATTGCATTCTCAAGTCCAAGAATTAGCTACTACAACAGAAAAAAAGGGCAAGGAGACACGAATGCTCTCCACAAAGTTGGAGGAAACACAGGTGGCCATTCACAAACTTTTTAAAGAAATGAAAGAGTTCCAAGGGGAATTAGTATGTCACTCAGCCTGTAACAGCAAAGTAAATGCTCTCAAAGAAAGACTGAGATTGACAGGGAGAGATTGCTGCCTTAAGAGTGATCCTCTGCTCAGCTCTGGGCCGGGCTTTGACTCAGAGCAAGAGGGGTCAGAAGGAGAGAGTGACATATCTAAGAGAGAGACTAAATCTTACCATCAGCTCTGCCACAGGGGGTGGAAGAGAGCAGCATCTCTGAGAAACCCCAGGAGGGGAGAGGTTTAGGATTGCCTATGGCCCCAATTACAATGAACACAGGGAGCTATGGTGAGAATGCCAGACCCACAGGTACTCACTGGGAAATTAAAGCATGCACCCCAGAACAAGCGAGGGCTATGGGGAAGACTTTGGGACCCCTCAACAGAGAGACCCTTATAGATTGGTTGGCAAGGGCGGGCAACCTCCCTGCCATAAGTAAGGAAGATCTTGCAACACTCACTAGAGAATGTATGTTGGCAAAAGAGTTTTCTTCACTTCCAGGAGAGCTGCAAGTGGGGAATGTAGTAGAGAAGCTGGATCTATTTAAAGGCCTCTATCAATTCTATTTCCCCAACATGAATCTAATTGGAAAGTTCTACGTCAAAAAGAAACATAGTGGGGAAAGACCCAAGTGCTACGTACAAAGAAGAAGATCTTAGCTCTTATGGCAAGAGAGCCACCTGTGAAATGCTGGAGGTCAGAGAGAAACTAATTCATGGTCTGGCTCCAATCCTGAGGATTGCCATGGGACCAGTGGACCCACAGAATTCCACCTTGGCAAGGATAGAAGCTCACCTAAGAGACACCTCTGAGCTGCATAAAGAAGTGTTCCCCACACAGAGGCAGAGAAAGAGAGTTTAGGCAGTCACTCCTAGTATGCCCAAGCAGAAGAAGCTGCCACAGAGGAATGTCTCTAGTAAAGCCAGCAAACCTCAATTTCAAAAGAGAGAAGGAGGTCCTTATAACAGCCAGAGAGATTCAGAGGAACAACAGTTCCATAACATGATATGGAAACAGCTACTAAAATACAAGAACAGAGAAGAAATCCACAGTATAAAAACCGATGAGCTCTTGCGGAGGCTCACAAGTCCTAAGGGGAAAAGATCACAGTCCCTAATATAGATTCTGAGGAAAGCACCCTGCAGTGAGGAGGCCAAACTTCCTGGTCCTCTCCAGACTTTGTGGATCCTGTTTTGCCAGACAGGTGGGGAAAGACCAGTGGTAAATTCCACACTCACAGGGAAGTTCAGAACATTTGAACAGAGACTGCTGGTCAATACGGGCACCAAAGTACTGATTTTAAGTTTTAAATCTATATCAACAGGGGAGGAACTGCTAATATCAAAGACATTATCACTGGAAGGTTACAATGGCAAAATCAGCATTGTGCCTTTTATCGACCGCCATCGGGGATTACAAGATCAGAAATGCTTTTGAGCTACAAGTTTTAGGGGATGAAGGGATCCTAGGCATTGATGCCCTGCAGAAGCTAGGGGCCATCATAGTTCTCCCTAATAGGGTACGCATCCCCAAGACCCCTGGATGCGAGGAATTATGTGTGGTTATAGCCTCCCATCATGTCACTGCATTGAAGGCACTGGACAACTCCCTGCATGGAATGCTGATATCATAACATTTGCAGAGAAATATTTGGCAACTTTTATTACCAACAAACTCAGGTATGTGAGAATCAAAGAGGAGGTGAGGGTTCCAGAACCAGATCTGAAGTCACAGCGGCAATACAGTTACCCTCAGCAGGCAGAGCCCAGTCTCAAACAGACAACAGATTCCCTGCTGGACCAAGGAATATTAGTGGAGATGTACTTCCCTTGTAATTCGCCCAGGTGCATATCAATTTCTTTGATAAATTAATGGACTAATGTAATGAGCTTGCAGCATGCAGGGTACAGCACTGAATCCTGTAACAAGGCAGTTCCCGGGGTTGCATCTGGGGCTGGGAGTGGGTCAGTCCAGGAATGGGTGGTTCATACAGCAAAGCAGAATAAGTTGGGGCCCAGGAGTGAGGGACTGGAGTGACACAGCTACACACCAGTCCAGATTGCAAGGGGAAACGTCACAAGTGTATTTGTTGTAGAAAAATAAAACTCATTTGTTTTCTGAAAAAAATACCTTCACCTGTGCTTTCGTTGTTAAATATCTGTCACAATCAGCTGGTTGAGATAGATGCCCCGGTAGATATAGCCTGTCCAAACCCAAGTCCTAGAATCTATTATGTCCAAAGAAACCCAGGAGAGAGATTTTACTTGAGGATTTATCCTGGGTAATAGCAATACAATGAATATACGCTCTGTATCATTCTACTGGGAGACACGTTCACACCTACTGGGCCAAGCCTCCTGCCTGCAGTTGCAGGTGCTACAAGTGGCCAACTGTGGGCCAGAAGGTGGAGGACCATGGAGCAGCTTTTGGAGATGGGGTAAGGAGGAGCAAAGAGCACGTTGCTCTCAAAAGAGCCAAGGAGGAGAGGAACACGGTCCATGAAGAGAGACTGCTCCCGGCTGTGTACCAGGCCCTCTGCAGAGAACTGCTCTGGGCAAGGATAGAAGAGTCTGTTGTCATCCTGGCAGGTGTAGCCCCAGGTTCCATAACCCGGACCCATGGCCTCCCTTCTCTTGCAGACTCTGAACAAGGCCTGCCCAGAGAACATGGATGACATGCTACAGAGCCTGCTTACAACTCCCAGTGCAGACAACCTCCAGCACATCTCAGAGGTGAATGGGGAATGGGACATGGGGGGGTTACCTTAACTCCAGGGACTTCTAGAAATGAGAGACTAGAAAATCCATGTTCCCATTGTGTCCTTGTGTAGGCATTTGTGATACAAACTCACTGGGTCACCTTGGGAGTTAACTCACTTCCCCTTATTGTATCAGTTCCCTTCAATATAAAATCAATATGGGGAAGAAGGACATAAGCCCCGACAATCACCTTCACTTGTGGGTGTCTGGACTTAAGAACCTAAACCACTTGGATTATCTGCCCTATCACCAAATGCCCTGTGTTTCCCTCATGGGTACTTGTCCTATGTGTCTAGCCTGCCGTTTCCCTGACCTTTAAAGGACTATCCAAGCCCCTCCCAGGACTGCTCCTTTGCGGTCTCTCTCCTGGCTGAGCCCAGGCTCTCCTTATACCTCCCAGCAGGCCTGGATCCTTGTCATAAGCTGCTCCTTGTCACATGAAACTGGAAACCTTTGGTCTAACAGTAACTGTTCGCTACCAAAGGTGCTGAAGACACAACTGAAGAGAAAATCCTTCTGACTGGGTTTAAATTATTCCAACTAAAAGTGAATGATAGAAAATATGGCCAGAGTTTATCTTCCCAGCTGCAGAGAAAAGACCAGATGGACAGATGTTCAGGTCAGAAAGGACCATTGTGTCCATCTAGTCTGACCTCCTGTATAACACAGGCTGTAGAATTCCCTACATGGTTCCTCAATCAAACCCATAACAGGTGAGTGAGGCCGAGCACCACTTGGAAACACATCCACATACATTAGAGCCGGCTGTCAAACAGAAAATCTTTCCTCTGCACTGATTTGGAGTTAAGGGACATGGTGAAGCATAAAACTCTACCTGGGCTGTCACCATATTTGAAGCAGAAAGGCCAGGATAACCATAGCTAGGGCCCAGACCTAGCAATCAGATGACAAGCCGTTTCCTGGCTCTGTGACCATAAGCATGTCTCGTCAGCTTTGTGTGCCTTGGTTTCCCCAAATATAAAACAGAGATAAGCAAGGTTTCATTTCGTATCCTCATTTTGCAGGGTGGGACACTGAGTCACAGTTGTGGCCTGCCAACACTATAGGTCTGCAATGCATCTGTAAGCTTCTGACCCCCACAAGTTGTTCAGAGCTATGGATAACAACGCTTCTAAGCATGTGCTTGTTCTGTGCTTAGCCCTTATATAGCAGCAGGCTGGATGACCTTTTCTCGCTGTGCTATGGGGAGCAGGCATTTGGTATTAGGGGTCTGAAGAGGCTCTAAAGAACTAGTTTTAAAATATCTTTTATCAGCGAACTGGACGGAAATATAGAATCACTGCTGATAACATTGGTGGGTGACAAAATACTCGCAGAGGGGTAAATGATGATGAGGACAGCGCAGTCATATAGAGCGATCTGCATCACTGGGAACGCTGGACCCATTCAAATAAAATAAGTTTTCAGAAACCATGAAGAAATGCAAATATTAACAGAGTATGGCCAAATGCAAGGTGATATAATTAGCAATAAGACATGCAGGATGCACCTACAGAATGGGGAACTGTATTCAACAAAGCAGTGACTCTGAAAAGGATTTTGGGGCCATGCTAGACAAGCCACTCACCATAATCTGCCAGTGTACTGCTGTGGGTAACAGGGCTAAAGCCATCATTATACGTATGACCAGAGCCGTGAGAAGGGTAGGGAGGAGATACTCATAGACTCATAGACTCATAGGTCAGAAGGGACCAATATG